>PVLC010007993.1:0-60632 GCA_004027655.1 Graphiurus murinus
TCCTCCCATTACCTTCCATTAAGTCAAATTTTTTGTTCACCTAAGAATTCTCCTTCGCCTGGAGTCCCTCTTATGTCCCATTTTCTCCCTAGCTTCCACATATTAGGGAGAGCATTTGATTTTTAACTTTTAGTGACTGACTTATCTCACTTAACATAATGTTTTCCAGTTCCCTCCATTTCCTTGCAAATAACATGATCCCTCTACTGGGTATCTACCCAAAAGAAAGGAAACCAAACTATCAGACCAACGCATGTGTATCTATGTTTATAGCTGCACAGTTTACAATTGCCAAACTATGGAACCAGCCAAGATGTCCAACAACAGATGAATGGATTACAAAACTATGGGATATGTACACAATGGAATAGATGCCTTTTTTTTTTAAAACAGATTTAGAAAACAAAGCAAAAACATGCACATTCTTGGTTGTTAGTATATAACCATGGAATTCACTGTGAATGGTTGAGTGGTGAGGTGCCCGTGAAATCGTTTCCCTTGAGATTACTTGAACAAATGCAAGACAGAAGAGCATGAGAGGTCAAACATTTGACGTTGCAATTACACTTTTGTCAGTTTCCTAAAGCATTGCATATGTGACAGATTCCTTTCGAGGATGGAGGTGACATTTTGTGTTGTGCGTGAAGGAGATGATAGAAAATGAGACTGTGTTTCAAAGTAAAGAATAAAAAATAGGGCTGGGGGCAGAGCTCAGAACTAGAATGCCCCTGGGTCCAATCCTCAATACTGAAAAAAGAAAGAAAATGGGATGTGGGAATTTGGGAAGGGTTAAATGAGTGCTGTGTGCATGTATGCCTCTATCAGTTTGTACCTCATTAGGATGGATGATGAAAATGCACCTCTAAAAAAAAAAAAGAAATATTAAGTGAATAAAAACAAGCTAAAAAAAGGAAACCGGATGTGAGCCAGTTAAGATGTCAGGCTTCCGTGGCATCAGTCAATGTGGCCCAAGAACAGATGCGGCTTCCTCATTCTCCCCAAGATGTTTTCTTTGCATTTTGGCACGCAGATGTTTCTACTCACGATGTTGGAAGGGAGTGCTAACTTGCCACCCTTTTGCAAAAATACCTTCTTGGCGATGGGTCCTGGCCATAGTTTGTGGTGGGAAACACACCCGGACCTGAAATAGCTTGAAGCTGGAGAGGCAGCAATCAGAAGTGACATTTCATTCATTATTTAGAGAGAAGGCATGGAGTCTAGATTTTTGGATGCAAACTGGTCATTGTCTTTTGTATGTGCTGTGGAAAGACCATTTTAAGAAACAGTAAAATAACGACTCTCATAGGAATATGCAATAAGCATGCTTTAAATATTTTATTTAACTCTTTAATTAATCTGGGGACTAGTATGATGTTATAACTAGCTGAAAAGAAAATTAGAACAAGCAAACATGCACGTATCCACACACAGGCACACACACAAAGACCATTTAGGATGTAAAAGTGAATTTGCAGCCGGGCATGGTGGCTTACACTTGTAATCCCAGTACTTGGGAGACTGAGACTGGAGGATCCAGGTTTGCAGACAACAGCCTTAGCTATTTAGTGAGGCAACTTAGTGAGACCCTGTTTCAAAGTAAAAGAATAAAAAATAGGGCTGGGGATGGAGCTCAGAGTAGAATGTCCCTGGAGTCAATACCCAGTACTGAAAAAAAAAAAAATAGTGAATTTGCAAAAACATGCGAAATTGGTCCATACCACAGGGCATTAATCACGCACATCTTCATAATCCACAGCTTGCTCTTCTACAGGGAAGAACCACTTGGGTTACTGTCAGCATCCCTACCACTTACGCAATTGCATCTTAGCTTGAAGATAATCGAAGGCAGAGATCTACAGGAAGGTGCCCTGCACTGTAATTATGTTTGCTCACTTCAAAGGCGTTCAGATTCTCCCCTGACACTATATTTTGAATGCTTCCCTTGGACTCAGCTTTAATATCTCATACAAAGTTTGCCAATCAAGTTAAAGTGTTTACACAGTTCTACATCTAATTTATATGTAGTTGAGTGAGCTTAGCAGCAAAAGAATTTTGTCTTACATAATTATTTTTGTTGGCTAAAATCCTAATTTTTACTCCTTCAATCGGATGTAGGTAGGATTAATAAAAAATACATTTGGGCTGTAGGATCTGGCTTAGAATTTCTTTCTCCAACCTACCCTGCTAAGCGTCTGGAGGGGAAGCTTTGGATGCGGTCAGGAGATTTGAATCTTTCTCTGGGACTGGCTGCATGAGCTTGAACAGCGTTTTGCCTTTTCTGGATTTTGGCTTCTTCATCTGTAAAAAAAAAATAGTGCTTTACAACTCATGATCCTTTCAGCACAAAATTCAGTGATTCTTTTTAATATCTTCACAGTGAATTCAGAGGGAGCACTGAGCATCTTCCCTAACAAACAGCTCCGTGCCGGTCAAGGACCATCAGAAACACCCGGCGCCTGGGCTAGGGACCATCCCCTTCCACGACTCTGCTGACACTCATTTCTTCCATCAAATTTCCCCCTTTGCTTTTAGATAGAATATTGAGAAAGCCATAAACTTACTTATGCAGAAACTCTTCTTTGAAAATGCTGAGAGTAAAATACTCACCAGTGGACAGTGATGGAGTGGGAAATGCCGAGGAGCTCAGAAATAGGAGACAAAAAAGCTCTCATTCCAGTAAGCTTTCTAGTTTTTTAATATACCTCTACTGGTGCATTGTAATTACACCTCCTAATGAGACTCAGGGTGATAGGAACGCTCACACACACAGCACTTGGTGTGCTTTCCTCTGAATCCCACCCCTATCCCTCTCCTTTCCCGTACATGTTGTTGAGATCGGCGTTGATAATTTGTATATGCACAGAGCATTTGTTTGCACTGTTGTCTTCATCAAATATCCTCCCCCTCCCTCTCCAAGCGGAAGTCCATTTGTCACCTAATTTTTCTCCATCTTTCTAATGAGCACAACCAATGTGTTTCAGACAAGTATTGTTTCCCAGAGTCTCTGCAAGGCACTTCAAAATGGTTATTTACTTTAACTCCCAGAAATCAGTCCTTCCCTTTTTTTAGAAAAGGAAACTGAGGTTCTGAGTGTGCAACAGATTCTAGAGGGTTGAGGGCAAGTGTTGAATGGAGTCCTTGATGCTCAGGGAGTTGTTGAGTTGTTTCTGTCCACCTGCTACCTCATTCTCAAATCCTGATTGGTAAAACTGAAAAATATACTGAGATCCAAGGTTAACTGAAGCTCGAGTGCTTTGAGAGGGGCATTACTCTCTGCTCTTTGTCTCCTGCCTGTAAACTGCCCTTCATCCAAGGTAGGAAAAGAAGTAGATAGATTCAAGAGTCTTCAGCATGCTGAGGAAGTGGGCTCTCACCAACAGTTGTATGGTTAAATAATTTAATTAAAACCTTAAATGTGCATAAGAGGGACTCCAGACAAAGAAGGAGAAACCTTAGATGAGCAAAGAAGGTGAATTAACTGAAGGTGATGGGGGGGAGACACCCTAATGCACATGATGTACTTTCACAAACATTTCAAAGTTAATCACTAAATTGAACTTGAGAAGGAGGGAGAGGGAGGGAGTGGAGCAGGAATTGGGGAAGGGTTAAATGAGAGACACCTGCATGTATGCCTTTACCAGCTTGTACCTAACAAAGATGTATGATTACAATGTACCAATAAAAAAACAGAACAAAACACTTAAATGCTTAAAAAATTTAACTGCTCTGATCTGGAATGTTTTCAAAGACTCATAGATTGAAGCCTTGCTCCCCAAAGCAGCAATGGCCAAAGGTGGGGCTCTCAGGAAGTGTTTGGACCATGAAGGGTCTGACCTCATTAGTGGGTTAATCCACTGGTAGCTGAAGGCACGCTTGGGAAGAGGTGGAAGCTGTCAGTGGTGCGATCTTGTAGGACGAGGGCGGTCACTGGAGATGTGCCCTGGAAGGGTACTTCTTCTCCTGGCCCCTTCCTCTCTTCCTCTCTCTGCTTCCAGCAGCTGTGAACTGAGTAGCTTTCTTATGTCATGGTCTCCACCATGATGTTCTTACTTAGCTCAGGCCCAAAGCAATGGGGCCCATCCACAGTGGGCTGAAACTGGGAGTCGAAATAAATCTCTTTCCCATTTCATTGCTTTTCTATTTCATATTTAGATTTGGAGAGGGATTTTAGGAAGATATTAAACATGATACCGGATGTGGTGGTGCACGCTAGTAATCCTAGTATGTGGGAGGCTGAGACAGGAGGATCCTGGGTTCACGTCCAGCCTCAGCCACTTAGTGAGGTCCTCTGCAACTTAGGGAGATCCTGTTTCAAAATAAGGAATAAAAAATAAAATATAGGGCTGGGGTATAGCCCGAAGGTAGAATGCACCTGGATTCCATCGCCAGTTTTACACACACACACACACACACACACACACACACACACACACACATCATGTTTTTAACAACAAATTTTGAACATCAAGCTACTTATAGGAAAACATCTCTTTATCAATGGGAGAGAATATTACTATAAAGGCACTGACTTGCCCTGAAGGGCAGGTGTTGGCAGTTCTTTTATGATGACATCATCCATATTAGAATTATACCCAAATCTTGTTTTTTATTCATAAAATTAGGACATTAAAGTTAAAATCTTTATTTTTAGGCTATTGGCTTTAAAAATAAGATTGAAATGCAGAAAAATTGTTCAAACCAGATACTTGTAAAATGACTTCTTGTTTTTGCTATGTGACCATGGACAAGATACTTGATATCTCTGAGTCTTCATTTTCTCATCTGCAAATGGTAGTAATAATAGCTCCTAAGTCATGAGGTTGTTGTGAGAAGTAAAGAAATTGAAATTATCATGCAATATATGCCCAATAAACATTTTTGGCAGTCATTTTCCCGAAGGTAGATAAGGAGAAAATCCTTTTATTCAAAAAATAGAATGTTTGACAAAGTATAGAGAGAGTGAAGGTCACAGAGCCAACATATTCAGTGCCCTTGATTCTTTGCATAGTGTACAGTAGTTAGCTGGCTTAGTTCAGTCAGAACCACACTGATAGGTTTGCTGAATGGCCAGGAGCTGTCCATGGTTGGTAGTTCTTGCCGGGGGATTTCCTAGAAAGTAAGGCTGAGTTCCTGCCCTCAAGTTACATCACAGTGTCATGAACTCTGGACTGATCCAGCATACTTGCTATTTTCTACAATTCTCTGGGAGTTAGAAATCTCACACATAGGGCTCTCAGGGTCAACACTGAAAACTAGGTGTTGACATGTGTCACTGATGCCTATATTTGCACATACACATGAATTCAGCCCACAGGATGCCTCTGAGCTCAAGCTGACAAAGACTTGGGTCATCTCTCTCTCTCCCTTTCTCTGCTGACCGCCCCCCCCCCAGCCCAGATGCTGGCAAAGGGACTCCAGAGCAATCAGTGAGACTACATAAACGAGGCAGAAGTTGTTGTTAATTATTTTTATGATTTGATAGTTTCATCTAGTGTGACTTATTGATTGTTAATCACTCACCAATAAAGAAATGCTGAAAAGAAAATTAAAATAAGTTAACACACAATGCACTCATCCTATAAAATATTTTAGACTAAAGTATTTTCTTAGCTACAGGTGCCAGGAAACTTCATATTCTTTTGTAGAGCATTGCTTAATTTTCATTGAAATTTATTATTTTCCCAAGAAGCCATTTATTCACTGGAAAGTAACTGTTTAGTTCCTGCTATATTTCTGTACTTTGCTAGCACTGAAGATATAGCTGTGCTACCTTGGATCTTCTGAGAAGCAGACACTTAGGTAGGATCAGACCTGCCAGAGATTGTTGGGGAAATGTGCAAAGAATGGAAAGGAGGTGGGCATGAAGACACAGGGAAACACTTGACTGCATGTCAGGTCTGACACCTCTGAGTAGAAGGGGAGGGAAGGATTGTGTGGAAAAGCTTCATGTAGTAGTCCAGCTCTGTTATGGTTTACATAGGCAATGCCCCCCAGAAAAGCCCATGTGTTGGCAATGCAGAGATGTTCTGATACAGAGCTAAAATAATTGAGGCATGAGGGCTCTAACATTATCAGTGGATAGATTCACTGATGGATTAATAATTGTAACGAATTTACTAGGTGGTAACTGTAGGCAGGTTGGGCATGTCTGGGGAGATCGGTCACTGTGGATGAGGCCTTTGGGAAATCTGTTCCTGGACCCTTCCTCTCCACACTCTCTGCCTTCCATCTCCCATGAGCTGAGCAGCTTTCTTCTGCCAAGCCCTGTTGCCACGATGTTTCTGCCTTAGAGCTGGACAACCATGGACTGAGCTCTGGAACCATGAGCCAAATAGATGTTTCTCCCTCTCAGTTGTCCTTGTCAGGTATTTTGGTCATAGTGACACCAAGTTAACTAGTGCACAGCTTGAGAAAGATTTGGCCATCCTGATAAGGTGTCTTCAAGCCAGAGCTGCTTGTGAGAGGAGCCCTTTCTCGCAAGAATCGGCAGGCACCAGCACCAGGACCGCAGCACCCACCGTGCTTGCACACTGGCTGGGAGCATTGCAAAGGATGCATGACCATGCTGTGAACACAGAGCTAGATCCAGAGGGCCAGCAGCTGCTCCTGCCAGTCAGCCTTGCTCCTTGCAGCAGGAGAACAGAGCGGTGCATTTCAGCGGTGGACCCAGCCTGGCTTGGGATGCAAACATGGTGATCCCACAGGGGGCTTGGCCAGGGCTCCTGTGTGGGCTATTGGGAACATATCCTTTCATGGCTTTCAGAATTGATCCTTGATCAGTACAAAGACTTGCTTAGATAGCACTGGTACCTGGCTACATTGTCAGGATCAAATGCTTTCGTTCATGCAGCATATATCCATGGGGCACACATGGTGTCCCAGCCCTGGGGGAGCACAGGGGAGAGAGAATCTGTGAGCCAGCCAAGATGAGTCCGGCAACACTCTCCCTCCCTTGCACAACTCAAAGTCCTTTGACTGCGCACACTCATGCCTCCTTCACCGAGCCATGGACCTAGAAGCTGGAGCTCATGCTTGGTTTCTCTGTATTCCTCACGCACAGAGCTTTGTGGGAACTCGACGAGGCACTTGTTCTCATTGCACATAAGCAGTGTTGAGATGTTATAATGCATTTTTATCGTTATTGCCACTAGAGTTGGTCCCAAGCCCAATTTTTATTCCATACTATTGGTCCTTGCACATCCTTCTGAGGGAAAAGCGAACACTCTCCTGTGTTTAGTGAGGTCTCCTCACAGCCTAGTGGGAGTTGTAAAATGATGGCTTCTGTGGATAATGGAATAAAATACTGAGTCATGCTCCTGTCCTTCTGTCCTTGGAGCCTCTTGTCTCGGAGACCTGAGCTCTCTGGTTTGTTTCTATCTATTGCTTCCTCCAGCCCTCTTGTGGGTGCACTGAGCCCTGCTCCCTTCTCTCACAATCAAAACCAGCTGAGGGAAGGCCTGAGCATCAGGCATGTGCTTCTTCTGGGGACTCCGGTCCATGGGTTTCTTATTCCAGTTAGAAGAAGCTCCACAACCAAGGATGGGGAGCTGAGAAACATTTGAAATATACTCATCTGGTCCACCTCCGGGGCACCTTCCTGATACTTCCAGTTTGTCCCTTTTCAAAGTTTTTTTTTTTAAATGTGTTATGAAAATATTTAAAACCCAGAAAAACATAGAGAGCAGTATGAACCACCACTCAGCTTTACATGTCATTCCTTCAAGGGTATAAATGATCACAATTGCCCTCACTGTACCCCTGCAACTATCACTCCTGGGCATGTTTTCTATTTTGACATCGTATGTCTGTCTCCATGAGGAAAGACTTATCTTGTCTCGTGCATTCTTAAACTCATAACACTTCCAATCTTGCTTGTATCTCTGAGTGGGGTCCATGGCCCTGCCCTCTGGCTCAGTGATTCACCAGGAGTAATCAGGAGACTCAATGTATAGTTATACCCATGGGCCTGGTTTATTGCAAAGGAGGCAGAGAAAAATCAGCAAAGGGAAACCAGGTAGGAGCTTCCAACAGTCACTCCCAGTGCAACCACAGGACACACTTAATCTCTCCAGCAGTGTGTTGGTACAACATGGGTGAAATGTTTTGGTCAGAGAAGCTCATTAGGGACTCAGTGACCAGCATGTTTATTTGAGACTGGACACATAGGCACCTATTGCCCAACATGGACTCAAGTTCTAGTCTCCTCCTGGAAGTCAACAGCACAAACCATGTTGTCTGCACAGGTTAGACACAGTGAGTCCCACACATCAGCCTGGCACTGGCGGGCACCCTCCCAGAGGCCACTTTCCCAGGTGCCAGTCAAAGGCTCGTCTCTGCAAGCAGCTCTTTTTGGTAGAGTGGTGTCTGTCTGATGCACTGATTCTTTTATGCACAGTATGTATATTGAAATTTGCTTTGTTTACTCAACATCGTTATTTTAATATTGGCGTGTCTGATACACTTAATCTGCCTCATTCATTTACTTTTTATGATATTCTTTCAATAAACATTAGGTTGTTTCTTGCTTTCCACCATTGCCAAGGACAGGACAATGGCTATTCTTCTGGGTGCCTTGGATATACGTGCAGGGTTCTCTGGACGTTGGTGCGTGTGTATCCTCCTTGTTGTCAGGCACAACCGACATGTCTTCCAAATTGCGCCTACTTTATAATCCTACCAGGAGTGGGGTGCTTGCTTCACCTCCTCATCACTGCTTGGCACTGTCAGACTCTCATTTTTAGGGATTTGATTAGAATAAGGAACATTCAGCTGGGCTTGGTGGTACATGCCTGTAATCCCAATACTTGGGAGGCTGAGGCAGGAGGATCACAGGTTTGAGGCCAGCCTCAGTGATTTAGCAATTTAATGAGAACCTATTTCCAAATAAAAAATAAAATATGGTCGTGGGTGTAGCTCAGAGGTAGAATGCTCCTGGGTTCAATCCCTAGCACCACTGCCACCACACACACAAACACACACACACACACACACACACACACACACACACACACAGAATAAGGAGCATTCTCCTTTAGTTTTTTCATTCCTTAGATTTATGTGTGCCTGGGAAACAAGCTCTCTCCTGGACATATCTTTGCAGGCTCAAGACCAGACAGGAAAGAGGACAGGGGCTGCTTCTTAAAAATATCCATCTCTGGCAAGGGTGGTCTCAAGTAACTCCGAAATAGCATCACAGGAAGTTGCATTTCATCAGCTATTGCATTTATCCATCATCGAATATTGCCAGATCCTGGGTAAAAAATAATCAGTGTTCTTTCCTGTGATTCATACCCTACTCAGAAATCCCTGGCTTTTTATAACTCCAATAACAACTCTGAATCTCAGCATTAATTCTCAGCAGTCCTTGCTCCTAGCTGCAGAACCCCAGCAGTGGGGGTTTGCAGATCTCCGCAGGGGTTTCCTCGGCTCCCTCCCCCTTCTGAATGTCCTGTGACGGGAGGATGAGCCTGTGCTGACCATGCAACGTTCCATACAGAGGGGACTGAGCATGAGCTGGTGCTGCACTCGATGGGGACACTCAGCCCAGTACTCAGCTCTGCACTCGATGGAGATACTGAGCCCAGTAGGCCGTGTTCTGTGACTTACAGGTACTCCCCATGCACTGGGGAGAAAGCACACCAAATCGGCAGTCCCCAAGCTGATGCAGAGAAGGTGTGGTTTGTAGTAGCTCTTCTATCTCAGAGGAGCTTCAACCAGAAGAGGAATTAATTATGACAACATTGAGACGTGTTACAGGTTGAATTGTGTCTTCCCAAGGCTCATAAGCTAGACCAACCCCCCCATCACCCAGAGTGTGGCTGTATTTGAAGATAGGGCTTTTAAAGAGGTCTTAAGGTGCAATAGTGGGCCCTCAGCCAATTTGACTGGTGTCCTTAGGAGAGGAGGAGACCTGTGCAGGGGGATGATTGTGTGAGGACACAGGCCAGAGCCATCCACAAGTCACAGAGACAAGACTCAGGAGGACGAGCCCTGTGACACATTGACCTAGTTCTCAGAGCCTCCAGAGCTGGGAGACAAGGATTTTCTGTGTTTAGCCACTGCTCCCCAAGCCCTATTTTATTTTTTTATTTGGAAACAGTGTGCCACTAACTTGCTAAGTCACTAAGGATGGCCTTGAACCTGTGATCCTCCTGTCTCAGCCTCCCAAATATTGGGATTACAGGCATGTACCACCAAGCCTGGCTGAATGTTCCTTATTTTAATCAAATTCCTAAAAATGAGAGTCTGACAGTGCCAAGCAGTGGCGAGGAGGTGAAGCAGGCACCCCACTCCTGGTAGGATTATAAAGTAGGTGCAATTTGGGAAGCATGTCGATTGACATGTGTCCTGGAGAGAGGAGGCTGAGGATAGACTGGCCCGGGACAGATTCCAGGGAATGGAGCAGGTGTGCTTGGAGAGAGCCCAGCCCCCACTGCCTCCTTTCCTCTCCATCCCCAACCCCCTCTCCTCTAGACCACAGGCTGGAGACAGGCCATGAGAAGCCCCTCGCTTCACAGGACAGAACTCTCTTTTGCTACCCAGGGAGGAAATGAGGATACTTTAGCCAGTTTAAGTTTCAGATTTCTGTGGGGGCACAGCTCCAGTTGGCTCAGCGTGGTAAGGAGCAGCTCTGGACATGCCACAGGGCCAGTGGGAGTAACAAAGGCCATGCTGTGGTGGCCATGTGACCTAGTTTGTCCCTTTTGAGCTCATGCTGAAATCTGACCACCATGCTGGGGGCTAGGAGATAGGCCTTTGAGCGGTGAGTAGGCCATTGAGTAGGCCATCAGAGGGACTGATGTCTTTCTTGCTCTCTTGGGATTGGACTGGTTACTTGAGAGAAGGTAGATCTAAAGCAAGGCTGCCTGCATGCCCGTTTGTCCTTCTGCTCTTGGCCGCCAGTGTGACACTCTCCTGGGAGCTTGGCAGGGGCCAGCACCATGCTCTTGTGTGTCCAGATTCTACAACCTCGAACTAAGATGAACCTCTGTTGCTTTATAAAACAGCCAGGCTCCGCATGCTGTTGCAGCAAGAGAAAGTGAGTTCTAAGTCCATGAGAATGGCAGGGGAGGACTGTTTGAGAAACAGGAAGGTCCAGGAGATGAGAGGAACTCAGAGCAGATTGAAACCGGCGCTGCCAGAGAGGCTGGGATGCTTTCCCTGCAGAAGGGACACTTCGCCGTGAGCTGAGAGCCAGAGTGAGCTCAGCGCATGCTCTAAAGGAGATGGACCTGTGATTGGGGTGCACTGCAGGAGCCAGAGATAAGGTCAGAGCACTCGAGGTCTACCATAGGCATTACCTAATCCCCAGAGGAGGCACCGAAGGGTGCTTAGCACAGGCACAAGAACAACAGGTTCAGCTGCGATCTGTCTGTTCCCTGGACGAACAGCTTCTGGATGAAGCAGAGTGCTGGCTAAAAGACCAGAGTTATAGCTGCACACAAGCGCTGCTAAATCAGATTTCCTGGGGTGGGAGAAAGGAGCCTAAATTTTTTAACAAGCTCTCCAAGCAATTCTGAGGCACACTGGAGATTAGGAACCATTGATCCGGCATCTGTGGGAGTGTTGCGCCGAAGCTACTGCCAGACTCTTCCCAAACCGACTCTCCTTTTCACTTTCTAAGTGGAGCAGTATCTCAGTTGCTTGATGAGGCAGGATTATATTTCAGTTTTATTCCATAACCAGTAGCTAAAGAAAGTGTGTGTGTGCACACATGTTGTGTAAGTGTATATGGTGTATGTGTGTGTGCATGTGTGTGTTGGATATGAAATGCATATCATGTGCATGCATGCATGAGTGTGTGTTTATGCATGCCTAAAGCTGTTTCCTATGAAGTTCTTGAGGATGTACTGCATGAAACCAACAGCACCTCTTTGGGCGAACAAATAGAAATGAAACAGCACAGCTCAAAGGAAGCCATCAGAACGATAAAAGCACTTGGATGGGTAAGAAGTCTCTGCAAGGCTAATGTGAGGCACACTAAGGAGAAACCAGGCGTGCAGCCCTCCTTCAGAGCCTTCTTCTACTTTCTGTTTGCTGTGAGAGATGGAACGCGCTCTCATGGCAGAGCCGACACCACCATGCAGACGGCTGGGTATGTAGTGCAGGAAGTCAGTCCCCCTGCACAGGTGAGGGGTTTGTGTGAGGGCTGTCTAGGATACAGACAGAGTTGTTCATGATGCACGGGGCCTATGGTGTTGCTCACTATCTTTGCTGGGGCTGTTTCTCCACTGGTTCGTGATGCATGTGCAATCTATCACGCATGTTCTATCCAGAGTCTATTTATAAATGAAGTGTAATCAAGACCAGAGCAACAGTGCAAAGAAGGTCCTGATGGACCATCCATGTATTGAGGAAAGCAGAGCATGAACAGGCAGCGTGGGCGTGTGAATGCACGGCATTGCATTCTGTGCACCAGCTCTACTTTGTCATCTCTCACTGAACCTTAGAACTCTTCCATTTCTTTCTGTGCCTCTCTGGGGCTGTCAACTCAGGGACTGGCTTGCGCCATTTCCACCACTTGTCCAATCAAGATGGCGAATAGCTTGGGGAGGAGGGCTGCGTTAGTTCTGCTTGCTGGCTGTGAGTTTTTTTTTTCTTTTTTCAGACATCTTTGCAGCATTTAATAATGCAGGAAAAATGCTCTGGGAACTCTAAAACCCTGTACAAACACGAATAACTACTATTATTATCACTTTAATTGATTCTGAGCATCTGCACACATCCATTGGCATTTTGTGAGATATGGAATATGTCAAAGACAATGCTCTTCCTTGTAACGAGAGGCTTACCCATGCCAAAACACCTAGACTCTGATCTATCAAGTTGCTCTCGTTCTCCAGGTTTAGCAAAGGTTATTGGGTTTAGACCTTTGGTTCTATGTGAATCTATGTTCCCAGGAAGGAGACTTTATTAAAAAAATTGGACATTGAAGCTGGGCATGGTGGCACGTGCCTGTAATCCCAGTACTTGGGAAGCTGAGACAGGGAGATCGCAGGTTTGAGGCCAGCCTCAGCAACTTAGCGGGGCCCTTCAAATCTTAGTGAAACCCTATTTCAAAATAAAAAATGAATGGATGGGGGGATATAACTCAGAGGTAAACTGTCCCTGGGTTCAATCTCTAGTAACACACACACACACACACACACACACACACACACACACACACACACTTAGACATTGAAATGGAGACTGCACTGTTCTCTTGGGACTTAACTCGAAGCAAATCTGAGGTGGTCCCCTGCCTGTTTGCGCTCCCACATTGAAGAGTGGTTAATCAAATAATTACATCAAAGAATGTGCTCAGTGAGTTCTTTGAAGAAGCAGAAGATGTTGCACTGAGCACACATCATACACACAGGACTGGGATTCTGGAGAAGAAGGGAGGGTCCCTTTGTGGAGGTGAATGCTCTTTGGAACTAGTCAGCCTGGGAGACTAACAATGTAGAAGATAACTATCATGGGGCCAGTGGAGAGGAGTGAAATAGTGAGGGCTGGGTTCATTCCAGAGATGTTTAGGTGCCGCAGGCCAGTGTGGGTGCTGAGCTGGTAGAGAGGAGAAGGAGACGCAAGGACCACACCAGGCTATGATGCACAGCTGGGTCGGTACAGTGAATGCACTGAGGAGGGGCACATTTGGGGACCATGTATGTAGTGAGAGGGGGTGAATGGAGACGAGTTCAGCCTCTGATGTGTGGAGCAGCTCGTGATCGTGTTGCGACCTCTGTGTGAAGATCCGAGGGTCCAGATGTGGAGCTCGTGACTGTGTTGAGACCTCTGTGTGAAGGTCCGAGGGTCCAGAGCTCTTCAGGGAAACTGCACCTGGGGGATACACCTGGCACATCTGTATGGCGTGCATGAATTTGCCTATAGAGAGTTGGCCTGGCTTTATCATCACCATATTGATTTTTAGGTTGCCAGTTCCATTGGACCCAGAATTTCTATGAACAAGGGCCTAAGGAAGAGAGCAATGGGATGATCTGGTGTATGTAAGAATCCCACTGACTGCTGTGTGGTTAATGATCAGAGTTGGTATTGGAGCAATGGACCTGAGGGAGACTGGATATGACTTTGTCTTGACCATCCAGGCAAGAGACAGTGGTTCTCACTCTTGGCCCTGGGATGTGTCTTGCCGGTGAACTAGTAGAATTGTTGAAAGGTTGTAGACAGGATGCAAGAAAAACTTATAAATCAAGAAGAACATTTAGATGGTTTGTCCGAGCAACAAGGACTGTAGTGTCACACTGTTTAGAGATGGGGAAACTTGGCTACGGAGCAAATTTCTTAGGAAGGGCTGTGTTAAGCATGAGATGCCCCTTAGATATTCAAGTGGAGATGCCAAGGAGACGGTCATCTTTGGGAGTCTGTTGCTGAGGATGAAGGATGGGGACCCGAGGCCACCAGGACCAGGGGCTACCAGGACCAGGGAGTGACATCTGCAGTAAGGAATTGGGATTATCATTGCAATGTCTACTCTCTCCTTCAAAATGTCTCCAGGATAGGGAGAGGAGGTGTTTCTTAGAATGTAGTTCTCTCTCCCTTACGTCCTTGCTCCTTGTACACAGGTTTATTCAGATAGATCAAGGTTAAGATGAACACCAATGGAGACACAAGTGTTTCTACGAATCTCGCTAGCCCTGTCCCCATCTCTTTCCTGCTTCCAAAGCCCTGCAAGGGAGGAAGCCGAGAGAGGGAAAACCTGGCCTTTGGCATCAGAGCAGAGAGGACCCATCACCTCCTGCTGAGCCCTGGGCCTGGGCCTTGTCACCTAGGTGACATGTGACTGCTAAAGGGGCCATTGGATCTTTGGAAGATTCTGGACCTGGCCAAGGCCCCTTCTTGGTCCCCTTCTTGGGCCAGGTCCATGTTTGTGAAGTACAAATCAGCATAACATGGAGGATTCCTGGTCCTGACCTAAACACAATGTCCAAGTCATTGGGACTATTTCTTTACCATTATAATATGGGGAATAAAATTAGGAATTTCTCTCTCTCTCTCTCTCTCTATATATATATATATATATGTTTCTCTTCTTCCTCCTCCTGATCCTCATCTTTCTCTTGCCCCTCCTCCTCCCAGTATATAATTATTTGTCCTGAATCTCTGGCTCTTCACTCATGCACAGAATCTTTGGAATAAAGTCTTGTGGTAATTACATCACTGAGGGCTGGATGACTTCAATCAGGTCAAATCAGGTTTGATTTTCTGCTTTATATTTGGGAACTTTGTTCCTGTAATCTTGCTGCGTATTGATTTAAGACAAACTGTGCTATCTTTAATTTGCAAGTTCCCCGCCTTTCCCTTCTCTGCTGGCCGAACACCTGTGGCCCAGCGCTTCTCCTGAGAGGACCTGCAGGAAAGGTCATTAGCGCAATGCTATCAACAGTCATTTTGGAAATTAGATTTTTCCCCCCATTGCTATAAATCTTTACTTGGATTCCCGAAAGAGCTTTCTGGAAATGTTTATGTCTAACTTAAATTCGATTTGATAAGAGTTGGCATCTTTTACAAAAGGCCTCCAGATGACAAGGCAAGAATTTGGGTTGGCTGTTGTTGGCATGAAAGGACCTGTGTGCCCCAGCAGAATTATTTTTGAGAGCATGTGCATTTACTTTCTGGATTAATTTTGATGGCAGAGGAAGCCTAGTGCTGATTTCTCCTGGGAAACATACCCAAGTCCAGATCTTAATATATTCTTTCGCTTTGCCAAGAAAACTTCAGGAAGTCACAGCTTTGTGAATATATATATAGTCAGAATCTTGGAATTCATTTGTGGAGTCCTCTAAATTCAATCCATTAGACCAAGTCCTAAAGTTCCTGTGTAAGCAAAAGCCTCCCTTAGGTCTAAATTAATTGATAAACAGTTGCATCTCCATGCGCTAAGCTGCTTCAGGAGGTGCTGGGGCTGCCTGCATCTCTTAAAGCAGTTAGTAATGAGTGGCTAATTTTAACAAAGAGAGTTATGTGAATTTTGAAAGGCTTGCCTATTCATCTCCCAGTTATGAGTAGAAAAAGATGCTTATAAAGCCGGCAGACAGATGAGCCAAACCTTGTGGCTGCCAAAGAAATGAAAATTTAGGTAGTAGAGGCCATGGGGAGCAATTGAACCAGTCGGTGGAAGGTCTAGTTCTCTAATGGAGAGCCCTGGGGTCTGAGAAGCCATGTTCAGCTGCAGAGTCCCAGGCCACGTATCTTGGGAAATTCTGGGGCACCTTGAGTTTCGTGTAGCAAGGCCCCTTTGTTTGCTGGGCTAAAGAACTGTACCTTGTCAGCTAGTGAAACCTGCCACAGAGGTTGTTTCCCTGCAGCTCAGTGGGGCACCTTGAGGATTTGAAAGCCAGGAGGGTCAGGACTCCTACCTAGCTGGCTGGCTCCAGAGCTCTCTGTTCAGCCCATTGAGACCCCCAGATGGGTTATGGTGAAGCTTTGGTTTCTGGTGTCTTCTCGTGTGTTAGGTCTCTTTCCTAAGTGCGCCATCATGGATGACATTCTCATGTCTCCTTGTGCATGCGTCCTTTACATTTAGGGACTTTACTTTCTGTTCCTGCTCCGCTTCCAGAGAGTTCAAGAGGGCCAGAGCTCAGCTGTGGCGCAGACATTCCAGCCCTCCTGGGTTTTCAGGGGAACTGTTTATTTGGAGGTGGCATAGTGATAGGTCTTCCTGGAGCTGATCATGGCGTGCCGAAATGCCAATGGCCAATGAGGCCATTTGGAGCAACGTCCTGACCGCATGTTCTTGAAGCTATGTAGTGGTTTGGATACACTCAGAGTTAGTGTGGCTCAAGAACTCCCAGTCTGGAGGAAATGTCCTAATTAAGGCTCAAGGAAACACCTGCTACTGTTCAGCAGTAGAAGACGCCAGGCTTGTTCAGGCCTGGTGGTAAGGGGACATTCCACCACATTCTAAGACCCTGAAAAACCAGTCGTAGAGAACACTCCGAAGCTTTTGAAAGCAATTCCAATGATAAATTTCATCAGCTGTAGCTCAGGATCTGAGGAAAGCCGCAGCTGTTAGTCAGTCTCTCTGGTTCACTGCTTTATGCACCCCCTGGCAGAAAGTAGATTCAGTCCATTTAATAAGACAGTCCAGCCCGGGTGCGAAGGTGGCAGGTCTGACTTTGGGAACCCCCAGCACTGGCGGGGGGGTGGTGGTGGCTGGGTGCTCCAGTGGGTGGAGCAGGTCGTCCCAAGGGTTACTGATGGGCCTTTCTCGTTTACAAGGTGACCCTGAGCATGGACCCTTTTAATTAGCCCGCAGATCGAGCCTGCTTTGTGTGGGTGACTGTCAGTTTCTCTGCCTTCGGCTGCCCTCTGTTGCCATGGCAACGCTTTCCCAACAATGGATTTATGGGGCAGCAGGGAGAGAAGCGCAGAAGAGCCAGCCCCGCACCAGCTCCCCGCCGGAGAGTAAATCTTCAAGATGAGTCAGTGAGGTTAGAAACCGCGGTGCGAATGGGTTTCTTTACTTACTGTCCACACTGCACAGTGCAGGGGCAGGGAGGGGGGCAGTAGAGGGAAGCGTGTTTATCTTATGGTTAAAATACAGGTGCAATGTTA
Organism: Graphiurus murinus; assembly: GCA_004027655.1. NCBI lineage: Eukaryota > Metazoa > Chordata > Mammalia > Rodentia > Gliridae > Graphiurus > Graphiurus murinus. The sequence continues at coordinate 17,557 of PVLC010007993.1, forward strand.
CCGTACTCCTTGAACATATACCTGGGAAGACTCCTCAGTCGTGGTCTTCTGACTCCATGAATGTCAACTCTCCCCATAGAGACAGGAGAATACAGAGCAATCTTGATAACAGGTATCTGGGCCTGGCTCAGTCCCCTGCTTAGCAGTTCTGGGTCACAAGGGGATGAATTACAAACCTGAGATTCAGACAACAGATAATTTAGAGTTTTCTGAGGGGTATCAACAGATCTGTCCTAGAAACTCATGTATACCTCTTATAAGGATTTTTCAAGGTGAACAGTTTTGAGGGCAGGTTCTGTGTCTCTGCAAAGGGCTTTTTCCCTTTAAAGGTGCTGTTGACATCTTGGGGTCCACCCATCAGACAGTTTTGGAAGGAAGAAGTGGGGACTAGCCACAAGCAAAGTCAAGTAAGACCTTGACTGGCCTTTCGAGCTTTCTTCTGGAGTCTGATTGCAGATGCCCAAGCGTGAGGATGCTTGGGAGCCTGTGGAACAATTGCTGTGGCACCGGCTCTTTCTGGAGCTCCTCTGCTCCCATTTCTTCCTCCTTTTCCATCAATATGACTGAGGACGGGGTACCTGCTGGCCCAGCTTCTGCACAGAGCTGAGTTCTCCTGCTCTGGTCTCCTGGGTCTTAATTCCCACTGGGCCTTTAGGTGTGGTTGGATCGCAGCTGATGCAGGTTTTCAGCATTTGCCTAGCACCCGTGCATGGTACAATCTGGACCAGAGGGCGAAGAAACTGGGCTCCTTCCACCATGTAATTTAACCCCATGAGGGCACCATGGATTGACCATTGAATCCTTGGATCCTTTCAGGAAAGTGAGGACCATTCAATGGTACTGGGGCTGCTTCAGGAGAGAAGGAAGACTTGCCATGTCAGTACTTAATAAGAGCATTTCATTAAGTGTTAAATAACTATTGTAATGACATTACCTGCAGCTTATTTGATTATTCAATTCAGCCTGTTGAGGGATTAATTACTATTTAATCAGCACTGTCGTTTGGCGGACAGACATAATCATAGAGGTTCTGTGCTGGTAATGGCATGCTAGCATTCTTCCTCTCAGTCTGATGTGGTCTAACAGCTGGAGTCTGCATTCCCACGGCACCTCGGATCCTCTAAACCTAGAGGAAGGTGGGCTGGATGAGGGACCTGCAGGAGGGATGGGAACATGGCCAGTCTTGGCACCACGATGCCCCTGGAGGCAGGGACAGGAGTGTCTCCACCAGTGAATGCGACAGTCCAAGCCCCCTGTGGTCAAGTCCACATGAAACTGAAAACCAAAGCTGTATTTTAAACTTCCCAGTGCACCAGTATTGCTTGAAAGGGGAGGGTGGATGAAATAGAAGAGGTTGCTCTTCCAAAAACACCATCAAGAGGATGAGAAGACAAGCCATGGATAGGGAGGTTGTTATCCAAAATATATAAAGAGCACATCAAACTTAACAATAAGAAACAACCTTTTTTTAAATTTTGCTGTACTGAGATTGAACTTAGGGTAATTCTACCTCCAAGCTCCACTCCAAGCCCTATTTTTTTTTTCTTTATTTGAAACAGGTTCTCAATAAGTTGCAGAGGGCCTCACTAAGTAGCTGAGGCTGTCCTTGAACCCTCCTGTCTCACCCTCTCAAGTACTGGGATTATAAGCATGCGCCATCGTGCCCAGTTAGAAACAACCTATTTAGAAAGTGAGCCAAAGACTTTAAAAGACACCTCTCATCAAGGGGGTGGAAAATGTTTATATATATATGTATGTATATTTATGTATATATATATATACATATATATATACATACACACACACATATATATATATATATATATATATATATATATATATATATATATACACATAAGCTTAAGGAAAGATGTTCAGCATCAGACATCATCAGGGAATTGCAAATTTAAAAAATGATGAGACACCACTAATTGCTGGCTACAGTGGCCAAATCCCAGAGCACTGACACCACATCATGCTAGCAAGAATGTGTATTCTCAGGAGCTCTGCTCCACTGCCGCGGGGAATGCAAGATGGTGCAGCCTCCTGGGAAGACAGTCTAGCAATTTCTTATGAACCTGCTCTCACCATACAATACAGTAGTCATGCTCTTTGGTATTTGCCCCAATAAGCTGAAGACTTGTGTCCATACAGAAGCCTGAACCTGGATGTCTTATAGCGGCTTTATTCATAACTGACTTAGCTTGGAGGCAAGAAAATTGCCCTCCAGTAGTTGAGTGAATAATTCGAGTTTAGTATGTCTGTCCAGACAATGGAATACTATTTGGTGCTAAAAAAATGATCTATCAAGTTATAAAAAGACATAAAGGAAACTTAAATGCATGCTACTGAATGGAAAAAAGACAATCTGAAAAGGTTGTGTAATGTATGAGTCCAACTCTATGACATTCTGCAAAGGGCAAAGCTACTGAGATAAGAAAATGACCAGTGATTATCAGGGGCTAGAGGAAAGGCAGGCAGGAGCAGGCTGAGCACAGAAGATTTTTAGGGCAATGAAAATAGTCTTCCAGATACTTTAATGACAGACGTGTCATTACCCATTTGTCCCAACCTGTAGAATGTGTGGCACTGGGAGTCAACCCTAACTATAGACTTTGGGGTATAATGATGTGTTGATTAGGTTCATTGGTTTATTTGCAACAAATATATCACTTGGCATAAGATATTGCTAATGGGGGAGACTGTACAACTGTGGGCCCAGGGCTTATATGAGAACTTTCTGGGCCTTAGGCACAATTTTTCTGTGACCCTAATGCTGCTTCAAGAAAATGATGGTGCTCCAAGAAAATGATGATTAATTAAAAATACCCAAGACATATGGCACACAATTGAGCAAAATGACTCTGGACATCTCAAGATTACTGGGGAATTGTCTTTCATCAGGTGTAGTTGCATACCTGTGGCTTTTTGCATAGTGCTAACCAAGGTTTTGAATAATTGCAAGAGGTGAATGTATAGAGATTTGAGCCTTGAATTGGGCAGCCAGCATTTTTCTTTTTTTTTTTTTTTTTTGAAAATGAGGCTGCTGGAAAAAATTAGAATGCTGGCAGAGCACTTTGGCTGGATCCTGACAGGGTTTTCAAGTGTTCTGGGGTACTTGTTGGTCAGCAGGATTTTGAAGAAAGATTACTGTGAAAACTGCAGACTCTGGGAAGGGAATGCACTCTGCCATGTGATCTCTGGGGAACCTTCTCTCCGTGGGTAGCGAATTATTTTTTTTTCTGTGATTGGAAGGAATGGCTAAAGTCGAACCCAGAGACACTTAGGAAATGCTTAGGAAGCCTTTTTCTGGGCAAAGATTTCAATCACATTCCATCTATAGCATTCTCAATTATCCTCATTCTAATGGCTGTAATTTATCGAGTGTCTCATAACCACCAGGGATATTTAACATTTATCACAACCCTGTGAGAAAGTATTATCACCTTTCTCTTATAAATGATCAGGTAAGGCTTAGAGGGGCTGAGTGACTCTCCAGGGTCCCTGCATGGTTAGTGTAAACACAGTGGAGACTTCAGCTTCCTGACTCCAAAGCTGGAATGATTTCCACTGGCTTTTTGTGATGCCTTGTACTCTTCTAACTTGGCACAGGGAAAGCCCTGCTCAGCCACCCAGAATCTTGTAAGCCACCTTTCAGATTTCACTGATTACTGTTGAAGGAAATCAGATCCAGTTAAAAAATGTAAAAGTTTATCATATACCAGGAGACCCCATACCAAGATGGTAAGAGGAAGCCTAGGGTTTTATAGGCAGACTTCCAGAGCAAAAGTGAGAAAGTTGTTAATCCTTTATAATGACTGGCAATTACACTGGGGTTTTCTGACAGCAGAGGACTGGTTAAAAGCACTATCATACACTATTTTTGGAACCTGACATCATTTATGATCATCATAGACATTTACAAGAAATGACTTAGGCTTCTCTTGCAGGGTGTGCCTGCTTTTGGCTGCTCAGGGGATTTTCATACCTGGTTCCTGTTTTACTGTTTTTCCCGTACCCTCCAGGGTCTGCTTCAGCTAATTGATGTCTATTCTGCCATGCTGCAAGACGGCGTGGAACTGAATGATGAAGTTAAGTTTCCCTGCATCACCCAAGCACTACCGTCTGTCCCCAGGGAAAGTGTCGACTCTATGTCTTCACATACCCACCCCTGCAAGCCAAAGTTCAGTTTAGGACATTGAGGGTTTCTAATGGTTTCTGCGATGCTTGTGAGCCCACCCCCGCTTCCACCTAAGTGGGCTAGAATCTTGGAATTCACGCCCAGTGTAGGAACCTGACTGCCCAGACCCTGCTCCCCACTCCTGGTCTCAGAGAACCCAATTCCTCAACAACCTGCTATGTTTTCAGTACCAGTAAGTGTCAGGAACTCTCCTTTGAGGCCGCTGAAATGTGTCTGCCTCTGGATTCCTGTTGCTGATGGCTGTGCTGCTTTTATAACCATACAGAATAATCATTTAAAGTTTTGCTCAGTAGGGTTCCAGATGCCTCCCCAGGCTTCCTCTGCTAACCTTCCTGTGCTGCTGTGGCCAGAGCACCTTCCTATCTCAGGATTTCTTCAATTAAGAAATAACTTCGGGTGAACACGGACAGGATTAGGTCCCTTTGCACATGGTTGCTTAGAGTCCTTACAATGCAGACTTACCAGGAGACCAGAGGGTGGTGGTGTGTGTTTACAGTGGGAGGCATCCAGTGTGGCAAAGCCAAACTCAAAGCCAGTGAGAAGACCTTGCCCCAGCCTCCCCCAGCTATCTGTCTGCTTGGTTCAGCTCTGAGTTCCATGCCTGGTTCTCTTCCTTCCTATTGCTGCCCTTTTCTTTCCCAGTGGGGAATACTTCGCAGAGTCAATGTCCACAGGAAGTAAGTGCACCGACTGCTTTAACTCATGTGGATCTTAATGGGAAATATACTAAATGTCCAGTGCTCAAGTTCACATTGTTAAGACAATTAAATAAATCCAGTGATATTACCATTATAATATCAACGCACAGAAATGCTGTGTGTATATTAACTTGGGAATTAAATGATGATTTCCCCATTTCATCTCTGTAGACCCCTTTAATGTCAAAACTGAGAAGCAGTATGAAATTATTAATTGACAGGAGATTCATTTTTGTTGTGTGTGTGTGTGTGTGTGTGTGTGTGTGTGTGTGTGTGTGTATTAAACCTCCAAAGTATACTCTGGAAGATAGACAAGAAAATGTCTTGTTTTTAGAGCCATCATTAATATAGAGTGTTTTGACTTGATCTGGAAATTTCTCTGTGGATACAATGATACATTTAAAGGTTGAACTCACTTATTTTCTTTTTCTCTTTCTGGCCATCTGGCACCTGAATGCTGCTTCTTACTTGGATGTAGAAAAAAAGAAAAACCAAACCAAACCAAAACAGTAAATCCTATTTCTTTGATGAGAAAAATAAGCAACAGTCTCCTTACACACTTCTGATTCTAACTCATTGAACTCTTGATATTTCTGTCACCTGACATCTTTCTGTCATTGCTCTTACTATAGGATGAGTGATACTGCAGTCTTTGTTCCATCAATGCCGCATGTCTTTCTAGGTATGAATTCTAGGATAGATGGTGGATTGGTGCAGATTATCATAAATGCAAGTCATAAGAGCTGGAAAGATCTAAACAGGTGCAGGATTTGTGGTATTGCTTAAATGCAATTTAATTTCTAGATTCAAAGACTGCTATTTTCTGCAAAGTTCGAGAGAAGATAAGATGTTTGCTGCACTGGGAACTGCAGAATGCATAAATTATCAGGAGAAGTACACAGGCAGGATCATTTTGAATGCACAATAATCTGTATTTCAGCATTTATAGCTGCCTCATATAAATGAGGGGCAATTTCAAATCTGCCATTCTTGCAAGAACGGCTGACATGTTTTGGAGTCTTCATTTAAAATGGCGCATGCTGTGTTCAACAGGAATTTTTTTTATATTTTGTTTGCTAATCTATCATAATGAGAATCTATAATGCAAAGGAAGTCTTGGGCTTCATAGCTGGGCACAGGGTGTAATGCAATTGAGAATACATTTTCTTGGCACCCAGCATGAGTTACGATTTCCATAATGGGCTGCAGTTCCCTATAAAATGCTTCCTATTTATTGAAAGTAAATGTTAAATTGTTAGCAGTGTATTCCTCTGCATTTCTCAAATTATTATTTTATGGCAAGAAATGAAATATGGATTGTGGTTATAAAAGCCTTTATACTAAACATTAATTCCCAACAGTTTGCTGCAGCAGAGCACGGATGAATGGATGAAGACAGTCTGGACCCAGCCTTCCCCAAGCCCAGGCAACCTGTCGGTAGCTATAGCCCTTGATCCAAGCTGCTAGCCCACATCATGAGCTCTGCACCCAGACTGTGCCCATGTCCTGTGAATATGCGGTTGAACTCTGCGTGACAGCTCATACAGAAGGTGAGTGTGTGCGTGTGTGCATGTGCCCGAGTTCTGTGTGCAGAAAACCCGTGATTCAGCCGGGCGTGGTGGCGCACGCTTGTAATCCCAGCATTCGGGAGGCTGAGACCGGAGGATCCGGGTTCGCAGCCAGCCTCAGCTACCTAGTGAGGCACTCCGCAACCTAGTGAGACTCGGTTTCAAAATAAAGAATAAAAAATAGGGCTGGGGGTATAGCTCGGAGGTAGAATGCCCCTGAGTTCAATCCCTAGTACCGCAAAACAAAAAACAAAAAAAAAAAAAAAAAAAAAGAAAACCCATGATTCATGTTTAGTTTGACTCTGCAGTTTCCATGGCACCCTCTGGATGCTCTTGATCTCTCTCTCTGGGGACGTGCTGCATCTTCTATTATCACTAGTCTGGACCCTAGAAATTAAGTCCAAATTGCATACATGTGCACCGATGAGAGCAAAGGGGAGTTTTGATTAACTGTTTATTGAGCCAGGAAGAAAGAGCGTGGCCAGATAACTAGGTTAGTCCAGGAGCACTACAGAAAAGTGTGTTGGGATTGATCTGGTTAAGCTCTTCCATGGACGTAGACCACCCAGGATCATCAAAGTTGGATGTGGCCATGGCTTAGTTTCTTGTGGCTGTCATAACAAAGTAGTCCAAACTCGGAGGTTTTGAACAACAGACATTAATTAGCTCTCAGCACTGGAGGACAAATCAGAAATCCCGGCATGCACAGGCCCACCTCTGAATCCTCTAGTGAATTCTCTCTCTAATGAATCTACTCTGCATCCTCTACTGAAGACACCCTCCTTGCTTCTTCTGGCTTTTGGTCGTTGCTAATCCTTGGCATTCCTCACTTGTAGCAGTGTAATTTCTGTCTCCACCTGCATCTTCACATGCTGCTCTCCTTGTGTAAATGGGTGTCTAAATTCCCCTCTTCTTATTGGGGCAAAATTCATTGCATGGGACTTTCCCTCTTCTAGTATGACCACATCTTCACTTATTACAGTGACCTCCTCTTTCCTCAATATGTCAACCTGTGGTACAAGTTTTCAACCTGTGGTACAAGTTGAAATTTTAGGACTTCAAGAAAAATTGTGCAAAGGATCCTTTTACTCTTGTTCACATGCAGCAAAATTATAACTATATCTAGACCTTATTTCCAAATAAGGTCAAATTCACATTTCAGGAAGACATGAATTTGAGAGGATGCTATTCAACTCAGTGAAGGCCATGGACCTAGCCCTTACTAGTGGTCTGCAGTGGAGTTAAGACATGCCCCTTGGTAGTTGGTGTAAGACCCTCAGTGTCTTTTTGTCTTGTTGGGTCCATCGTATAGCTGTATGCCCCAGGCAGGTGGTTCCATGATGTTGGGGCCACGTGCCATCCGGATCCCTGAGCATCTATGCAGAAGTTGTGCTAGATGGCTGCCTGGACTTGGAAGGGACATTGTGAGAAGCAGTGAAAGACAAACCCATGTTGGAGTAAGCCACCCCAGAGCAGAGTAATCACTCATTAGTTTGTGAACCATATGGAGCAGACTTGGCCCTTCCCCTTCTTCCCTCCCTGATTGTTGAGGACTCATATCCCCTGCTCTTTCAGCTCTGGACTAAGCTCAGGGTGCAGATTCTGTCCTTGCCAGGGATATGCTGTATGGTCCAGCCCTACCAGTGGGGGTGACTAGGTGAATTCAGTCTAAGGCTGAGGCCAATGGTGTTCACATGGCAGATGACTGAAGTCGTATCTTCAATGTCAACTATAATAAAAACACCATTTTTTTTTTTGCAGTACTGGGGATTGAACTCAGGGGCATTCTACCTCCGAGCTATACCCCCAGTCCTATTTTTTATTCTTTACTTTGAAACAGGGTCTCACTAAGTTGTGGAGTGCCTCACTAGGTAGCTGAGGCTGGCTGCGAACCCGGATCCTCCTGTCTCAGCCTCCTGAATGCTGGGATTACAAGCGTGTGCCACCACGCCCAGCTAAAAACACCATTTTCATACCAATAATTTCTCATGTTTTTTTTTCTCCTAGATGGCTTAGAATATGAAAAAAGGTTGATATTCATTAGTTCTTTAAAATTCTAATAGAGAAATGTCTACAAAAGTATTTAACACAGGAAGACCCAGAATAGTATGACTTTTAAAGTATAAAATAATGAATTATTTAATAATAAATTATATAATAATAAATTTTTATAAAATAATAAATGATAATAGCTCAATTTACACAGTGCTTACTGTATTCACGGCTTTGTCTAAGCACGTTATGGCTATCTATCTAATCTATTTATCTATCTATACCTAGATACCTGTCTATATAACCTATGTATTTTCATTTAATCCCCACAATAGCTTTCTGAAATAAATACTATTTCTTTCCTCCTGTTTTAAAGATGAGGAAATTGAGTCAGAGAGAAATTAAAACAATCTGTTTATATTGCCTTTCTAGTCCTTAGACTAGAAACTGCATTTCCATTTAAAATATGATTGTTAAAATAAACATTATTTTACTTTATTTTATTTTATTTTATTTTGTGGTACTGGGGATTGAATCTAGGGGAATTCTAGTTTCAGGCTACAACCCCAGCCCTGTTTTTTACTCTTCATTTTGAAATAGGGTTTCACTAAGTTGCGGAGGGCCTCATTAAGTAGCTGAGGCTGGCTGCAAACCTGTGATCCTCCTGTCTCACTTCCCAAGTACTGGGATTACAAATGTGTGCCACCATGCCTGGCTTAAAATAAACATTTATAGTCACTAAATGAGATAAAATGTTCCCAACAGAGAGAAAGGGAAAAAGAGATGATAATGGAAGTTTGATTTGCCTTTCCCATATCTAGATTAAAAAGTTCTCCCTCTCTTCTTTTTGTAACTCTAATTTCACTTATGGCATATAGATTTTTAGTCCATGTGTGGTGTGAGGAAGGGATCTAGTTTTATTTTTACCATGTATTGATTCTCAACAATCTCGACTGAACAATTAGTCTCCATGATTCGTAGGGTCATTCTAGCCAGATATTAAATTCCTTTGTATACTGGAGTCTGTATCTCTTCTCATACTCGGGTTGTTTGGGCTGTGCTTGCAGCAGTAGCTTATTTTTTTTTTAAATTTTTTTATTACTAGATCTTTGTAAAGTGCCTGAATCAGTTTGTCATTCAAGATACTTTATAAGTTTGTTGCTTGTGAATGGTATCTTATTTTTAATTATATATTTTGTTTGCATAGAGAGGAACTATGCAGTTATCTAGATTTAAGCTGTATCTTGCAGTGTTTCTAAGTACTCTTGTTAGTTTATGTAGATTGTTAATAATGTTGGTTTCTTTGGGTAGGTGTTTATGGCTTTGTGAAATAATAAGAGTTTTACCTATTTCTTTCCTGTCTTTATACCTGTTGTTTCTTTTTCTTCCCATAAGAAATATATTCATCAGTAGAAGTGACAGTGGAATTCTTTTCTGGTCATAAAGAGAAGGCTTGTAGGTCTTTTCCTTTCTATGCTTGGTTTTCTATTTGTTTTGTTTTGTTTTGTTTTTTTTAACTTGATAAAATTTAACATCTAGTTGTAACTGCTTTCTGCATGAACTGAGATACTCATATGATTTTTTTCTTTTAATGTATCAGTGTAATAAATAAATAGGTTTTCAAATTGTGAACCATTCTTGTATTCTTAGCATAAATTTTCCCTTCTCATGATGTTTTATTTTTACTAGTGCACTATTGGATTTCTCTCAGCTACTATTTTATTAGTAGCTGTATCTATGATCATAAGTAAATTTTATTTCTTATGTTGGTCATCTTAGTTTGGGAATGATTACTACAAAGTCTCATAAAACAAATAATATTTTTCAAGCTTTTTTTTTCAAAAATAACTCACATAAGGAACAAACGACTGTTTCTTAAAAGTTTGGTAGATAACACCTGGGAAGCAAGTATATATGCATGCCAACGCCATGCCCTAACTGCTTAAGTTACCACCCAGTACATTTATTGAAGTTATTATTAATTCTTCAATATGAATTTATTCCCTGATGAGATTTGAGCTCTGATTCAATTAGTTCACCTCTGAACATTTTTACATTGCCAATACATGAACTTTTCTAGGGCACATTCTTTTTTCAAACCATAACAATATTCTTATGTTATTATTTTTAATCTTTTGTATCTGTAATTATGTTCTGTTTTTTGTGCCATGTTTTGTTTTTTTGTCTTTTATTGTTTTCTCTTGATCAGTTTTGCCATGGTCTATATGAATATTTATCATGGCCTATCTTTTAATATGTCAGCTTTTGATTTTGTTAATCTTTTGTTTGGTTTACTTCTCTATGATACTTGTATTTCTATCTATGTTGTGCTAACTTTCCTGCATGCTTATATCTTCCCATTTTTCTTTTTCCATCTCCTTAAGTTAGCATGGTGTTGCTTCCTGCTGACAGCCAGTGCACAGGAAATTGAGTTATACACATTTATTGAGAGTTTCAGAGGTGCCTAAGGAAAAGTCAAAGATCACTCTGTAGAATGCTGCTTTATCACTTCCTAGCTATGAGATTCCCAGCAAATATCTTAGGCCCTCTGTGTCTAAGTTTCCTCATTTGGAAACTGAAATTAAAGTGGACCAGTATGAGGTTCAAACAGATCAATAGGACTATAAGATTGGATTAGTGCCACAGGAAAACGATGCTTAGTATATGTTAGCAAATGATAATGATGATTAATCTTAATGTAACTTTCAAACACCATTACAGATATCCCTCTATACTCACTGGTATCAACGTTTTCCTTTTTCAAGTTGACAATAGACTATATATTCCAGTTCTTGCATCTAAATGAGGCCATATGCCTGGGTCATATGTGAAATATACAGTTCAAGGTCATCCAATGTAAAAGCACTTTCTCTGTCCTCTGTCTTTCTCATTTACCAGGTTACTGCAGGGACAGGTAAGGCCCTAAAGGTTGCAGACAATTTTATAATATCAAAAAGCCAATCACTGACTATCAATCAACTCAGGTGGGAGAGGATATAAACTTTTCTAGTTGTTCATGGTCTGTGGTCTAAAGATCTGAGAGAAAGAGTTCAGAGTCTAACATGGTCCTGTCCAGGTTCCATTAGAACCACAGGGCTTATCTGCCAGTCTTCAGTGTGTCAGCCTAGACATGTAGCTAATTTCCTTCCATCAAGAATTTGCCTAAATGCTACCTTCTCACCTAAGTCTCCTCTGAGCAGCATATTTAAAATCATAACGAGTTCTATGTTAAACTGTTGCTTATCCTCACTTGTTTTTTCTATTCTACTCTTTACCTTTCAGATATTTCATATAAGTTGCTTATATATAAACTTCACAAGGCAAGGATCTCTATCTGTCCACTAAAATATTTCAAATTACTAGCACATTGCCGTCCACGTAGTAGCTGCTTCTTAGTTGTCAAATGAACAAGGATGTGGCTTTGTGGTTCATGTTATGTTTGCAAGACTCAGCTTCCTACCAACTTCTCCAAAACAAACCAAAGAGCTGGTTAATGTTTTGTCTAAAACAGAGCAAATTATTTTTCTTGAGTTCCACCCCCCCCGGCCCTTTCTCTCTCTATTTCAAAAGAGATTCATGGAGACTCAGGAATAAAGCTGCCCGGTTTGGACTAAATACAGGATTTGATTTCAGTCATAAAACTTTTATTTGGGAATAAGCTAGGTACATATTTTCATAAGTTGGGGAAAGAAAAACAATTCCATATATGCAAGTGTAGTTATTTACATATATACATTTCCCAGTGTATTCCACAATTCTGGCAAATTGTCTAATTGTTTTTAACATTTAAGTTGCTAAAGCCTTTAGATGGTGGTCTGAGCTCTTACTGAGCTATTCATTCAGGCATTTGTCTTTCAAATGTCTGTTTTGTGCCAAGTGTTGTGCCCAGAGGCAAGAAAGTGTTCCTATAGCTTATAAGCAAATTCATGTGCTTGTGTTCACGAGGATTCTTTAAGCAATGCACTTTTTATGCTTCTGTCATCCTGGTTGTATATGATTCTGAATATTTCCAAGTCCCCATAAGCAAATGATTGCACAGAATTTTTGAAGACATTAAAGACGATTTACAAGAAATTGGAATACCTAAACTTAGTGAGTAGCTTTACCACTGACACAGGCATAATGGCTAGAGTCAGTGTGCTATTCTCTCAGAGTCTGCTTTACTCAGTGTCCAGAGGGGAATAAAAAGTTTCTTTTCCCTTCCTCCTTCCCTCCCGTCCTCTCTTCCTTCGTCCCTTCCTTCTTCCTTTCCTTCTTTTCTATTTTGTGGTACTGAGAATTGATCCCAGGGGCATACTACTTCTGAGCTACTCCCCCAGCCCTACTTTATTTTATTTTGAAACAGGGTCTCACTAAATTGTGGAGGGCCTCACTAAGTTGCTGAGGCTGGTCACAAACCTTTGATTCTTCTATCCCTGCCTCCCAAGTACTGGGATTACAAGTGTGTGTCACTATGCCCACCCAGCTAAGGGCCTTTGCTTCACAAAGGAAGAAGAAGTGAAGAAGGAGGTTGGGTCTTTGGTGTCTAAAACATGCTGTGTCAAGTGTTTTAGTGCATGGTACTCTGATCCTACAACAAAACCGTAATGACATTGTAGGCAACCTTGTAAACTAAAAATAACAAAGAAACAGTATTATCAATAGACTCTTAGTAGAAAGGAAGATAAGGACTAAAAACACCTTTAAAAAGGCTATCCTTAGCTTTCTAAGAATATCCAAATTCCCATGGCCTAGGACCTCTGCAGTCCATTCTAATAATACAACTATTAGTCACAGTGACCTAAGATGTCATAATGGTGTGGCAGGAGATGGATCTTCAGATTATCTTCATATAGGAATATGGCTGCTTTTTCACTACTCTTTTTTTCTTGTGTTACCCTGATGAAATACTAATATTTCCCCTGATCTATGAGAAGTTTTAAAAGTAAAGCTATTCTTGCTAGTGCTCCAATTGTGAACATTTGGGGTCTGATTTAATATTGCCAACTCCAGAGAAGGATTGGGGGTGGTGGCCAGCAGCTAGGAAGGGCCAGGGTAGGAAGATTAGATTGTATTCTTTGAGGCTGGGTGGCACTGGAAGGGAGGGGGATGGTATGTCTTGGAAGTGGAGATCCCTGGACCTAATTCCTAGCAATAACTCCCACTACCCTGGAATCAGGAAGCCCAGGCTCTGGGATTTCTACACTCTCTCATGGCCCTGTGACCCCAACATGGAATGAAAGATCCCAAGAGCCACAGTCACACGATATACTTCAGGTGGGGGAGACGATGTCCTTCTGGCCAGTGGTGTGGACTAGTGGCCATTAATAAAGGAGGTCAACTGAAGCCAGGGCCCAGTTGGGACTTCCTAGGGTCACAGTGACCTTGAAGGGCAGAAGGAGACTCAGCAATGACTGCAATGTTATGTCCTCTGCCCCCATCAGGATGACAGCTTAGAGTTAAAGTTAAGCAGACTTGGGCGACCTTGTAGGAACATTCTTAAACACTTTAGTTTATGAACTGAGATCAATACCTGTGGCTACTGAACCAGGATATCTCCTGGCCTATCTAATGGCGAATACTGCGGAAGTGCGAGACTTGCAAAGAGTCAAGGAGAGTAACACTCACGTCCTGAAGATCTGTAGGCCTCAGTGCTGAGTGGCATATGTTAACTAAAATGTATGGAAAGCCATAGTTTTGGATTGATCACCGGCACTAGGCCACAGTAGACCACATCAAAATGGAGTCCCATGTATTTAATGTCAAGTAGTCAAACTGAAACTTGAAAAAAACAGGGAAAACTCCAAATAGGCCAGGTTTTTTTTTTTTTTTTTTTTTTAAAAAAAACCAGGACTGTCACAATAACCCATTGATCGGCGAGGCTGGCCTGAGCCAGCACTATGAGAGTCCCTTCTGCTCTAATGGTTATAGGGAGGTCTCCGGAGTCAATTGATGTTAGCCAAAGTGTCTGCATTTTGGAAGTACAATGTTCCTCTATTTTTGCTCAAACTACTTTTCAAAAACCAGCTGTTTTGTCACGCCCAATGGTGCACCTCTCTGATGTTAAATAGGCTGCCGCCCTGTTTATGAATTGCTAATGAAAGCCAATTGGATGCTTGAAACTCCATTCATTGGAGCTTTGTTCTCTGACATACGGAAGCTCCTGTGTGTTGGGAATTGTGTGCTAGTACAAGCAAATTGAGGATTCTTATTCTACTTTGAGCAGACAATGAGGTTTACTGTGACGTGAGCTCTGGGTATGTTCTGACTCATGCACACTCTTCCTCTGTGGATTTGGACACCTCCATGTTATTTAGAAGTGTCACACGCTTGCTGTGACCTTGTGGTTGTTTTTGCTGGCACTGGAGTATGGCACATTTGTCCATTATTTAAAATGAGCAGGAGGAGCCTGTCATCTCAGTACTTGGGAGGCTGAGGTTCAAGAACAGCCTCAGCAACTTAGTGAGACCTTGTTACAAAGTGAAAAATAAAATACAGTTGGGGGCATAGCCCAGAAAATGAGCATAAGGATATCTTTACTGGAAGGCACTTTTTTATTTTTATTTTTTTGTACTGGGTATTGAACCCAGGGACATTCTATCTTCCAGCCATACCCCCAGACCCCTCTTTTTTATTTTGAAACAAGGTGTGGCTATTGTTTATCCCTTCACCAGCAGGGCCTCTGGAAGGAAAGCAAATCTTTTACTTCCATACACAGATGTGGCTGTCAATATTTTTGTTTATTCTGTATAGAAATCCTATTGCATTCACAGTGGCATACATACAAATGTAATTTTAAAACTTTTTTTTTTTTTTTTTTACAAAGAAACTTCATACAATGGGCAAAATTAAAATTTTTGTATTTGGCTGGATCCTCTGTTTTCCTCGCCTTGGACCCCACCTTGGCGGGATCCAGGAGGAGGAGAGGTGAGTAGGTACTGCTTCTGCAAAGGGGGTCTCTCCAGACCAGGCTGGCAGATAAAGGTTATTTTATTTCTCAGGTTTGAACAAATGGAAATAACAGAGCAGAAAATGTGTGGACAAGTATGAGCAATTGAAACCTGCGGTGAGGCAGTTTCTCTTGTAAGTGCCTGACCTTATTCATTTGACCCCAGTCAATCTCCTGCAGATAAGGCAGGGAGGGAGATGGCTGGTCCTCCTGACCAGACCTGTGCTCTGGCCCCAAGTTTTTGACTGATGAGCCTGTCAGAGGCCTCCGCCTTCTCTCGTGGGCCTATGAATATGTAATGTGCCCGTAAGGAAGTCAATGATGGTTGGTGAGGGGGATGGGGGTGGATCAGACCCAAACCCTCTACATAAAACAAGTGATTCCTGAATTTTGAAACAATTCAGAGAAACAACCTGAAAGTTCAGTTATTTTATTATTATTTTTTTTACCTCTAACAATGTTTATTCCAACTGAAATGAAGAGCTGCTACAAGTGATAAATCAAGGAGGAAAAGTTCTCCACAGAAAGATCAACTAAGGAAGGATCTGTCAAACTGGTTGTGTAGTAGAAATTAATATTAGAATCTGTGCTGGAGCTATGGCAGCCAGGCAGAGGGAAGAAAAGGGAGCTACGTGGCTTCTCCAGGGGAGCTCTGGGCCATTGTGGCTGCAGGTCCTGCTGTTGCTGCTCAGGAGATTGGGTTCAGCCCCTCTCCCCCAGCCAGTGCCCTCTGAACATCAGGCAGCAGGCTCCTGGGCCTGGTCTTTGCTTACCTGCTACTCCCACCCCCTTCCCTGTCTATGTTTTTTCTCACATCCTGTTTGTATTTTTCTGTTTCTCTTTTTCCATCTCCTAAGTTAACCAGCGTGTTGCTTCCTGATGTCAGCCAGTTACAGGAGATTGAATTATATGCATATTACTGAGAATTTCAGGGATGGCCCAAGGAAGAACCAGAGTTCTTCTGCCTGGGGGATGAGACTGTACGGATGATGCTATGAGAACTCGTCCTTCAGCATCATCACATCTTGGCCAATGTCTCAGTCTCTCTGCATCTAAGTTTCCTTGATTGAAACTTGATTGAAGAAACTGCAATGGCAGCTTCTTCATAGGACTTTGAGGTCCAAACAGATGAAAAGATCCACAGCGGTCAGATGGGGCCTCGGCACAGTGATGCTCAGTGCCTGTCAGCCAAGGAAGATGACAGTGGTGATGATAACCATGGTGAGGACCAGCGTGCCTTTCAAACACTGGAAGGAGTCACAGTTCCCAGATCTGCTTCTATACTCCCCAGTACCTGTGCCTTCCTCTTTCTAGGTTGACAACTACTACACATTTTCCAGCTCTTGCATCTGAGTAAGGCAACGTGACTGGTTCTCAGCACTGGGTGTGAGGCAGAGCACATGTTGGAACATGCAGTTCAGTGCCACCAAACACGTCAGCACCTTCTCCACACCCTGTCTTCCCAGTTCACCAGGAAAAGGCAGAGGGAGGAGGCTCTAGAAGCCAGCTGAAGTTTAAATGTCTTCAGTGGTGATGGGACTCTGCAGAGTGTCTCTTTCATCTTGGTTGAGTTTTAGTAGTTTGTGGTTCTTTAGGAATTGGCCCTTGTCATAAATTTGTTTAACATAGCTGTTTCATCTGCATTCATTGTTAGCTATGACATAAATTACTTGAAACACACTGGATCTTGTCTCCTTTGGTCCAGTTAAAGCTGTCCTCCCTGTGTGACTGTCTGTGACATAGCTGCTTGTTCCTCATCCCACAGATCCAAACCCAACACATCTGTGGCCAATAACATCAGTGAAACCCAGGGGTCAACTCCAGTGGCAAGTCCCCCTTTGGTGTGTGTTCTCCTTAAGGTAGTCAGTGCACACACTCTAAGGGAAACCCGGAGGGAGAAGTCTGGAGCTTAGCAAGGGCGTAGGCTCCCCGTGCCTGTCTCCTGTGAATGCATATTCTCCCTGCCTGCTGGCTGAGTCCCCTGCACCCTCTGGACTTCCTTCAGGCTCCTTGTCATCATCTCTAAGCTCTTTGGACCTGTGGGCAATACATTGTTTTCTGTTTCAGGCATTTTGGTTTCCCTTCCTCATTCATCTCACCTGGTACCTAACATTCTATGTCAGGACTTTCCTAGACAGTGATTCTGGGCAGAGGGACCTCAAGACCAAATTAGAAAGAAACCTTAGTAGTAAAAGTCATCACAACCCATTTTCCCTAAGTGATTACATTGACACGCATGAAGTTGTTCACAGTATTCCTTTGTTATCTTTTGGATGGCTGAGAAATCTATGGTGATCTCCTCTATTTCTTTCCTAATGTTACTAATTTTTTTCTTAAAGATAAAGTTTTTTTTTTTTTTTTGGTACTGGGATTGAACTCAGGGGCATTCTACCTCTGAAGTATACTCCCAGCCCTATTTTTTATTCTTTATTTTGAAACAGGGTCTCACTAAGTTGCAGAGTGCCTCACTAAGTAGCTGAGGCTGGCCACAAACCCGGATCCTCTGGTCTCAGCCTCCCAAATGCTGAGATTACAAGCGTGCACAACCACGCCTGGCTAGGTTCTTAAGTCATAAATAATACCATTGAAACCAATGCATCCACTGCCTACAAGGTAAAACTCCAACCCCAAGAAGGCCATCCAGGATACTGCCTACCCAACTCCACTTTTCTTTCTAGCTTCACCTTTTACCCCCACCCCCAACTTTTGCAACCATTCTGGAAATACTTGAACCTCAGAAGATCCTATATGTTCTCCTATTCTGGCCTTTTACACACTATTTTGCTGGCCAACTCCCACCTCCCATTGCCTCTTCTTTGCTTTAGTTCCCTGAGGATTCATCTGGCTGTCCCTTGAAGAAGTTTAGGTGAGTAGACCCAGAGTGCTTGGGATGGGGCCTCAGCATACTGATGCTCAGTACCTGCAAACAAACAATGTTGACGACAGTGACAATGGCAACCAATCATGACAGATGGTGCCGCCCCAAATTCATATTGTTCCTTGGCTATATTTTCACTAGGACTTTAAGGACTCAAAGTTAAAATGAAGTTGGTTGTTCAGCTAAAAGTCTAGAACAAAGTCAACTGTGCAGGTGATTTCTAGAGAATCTAGTGGTAAACCTCTGGTGTCATTCAGATACAAAATACTCTGACATGAACTATCTGGTGGAGAAGGGCTGATACTCATTAGTGCCTTGGTACTGGGATTCATCTGAAAGTACAAGACATGAACAAGGAAAAATAGCCATTGGATAGATGATGGGGAAATAATTCTTGGACCCCTGGTAAGAGCCACACAAGTCACGTCCGACCACTTCAGCCTTCACAGCTCATTTAAACCACTCATTTTCCTTATTCGACTCTCCTGCTTTTTGCACGCCATCAGGTGTTTTCACAGCTTTGCTTCATTTTGTCTAAATGATGGCTTTAAGAGGCAGGTGTGATTGCACCTATTTATGGAGAAAATCCAGAGTAAGAGAGGCAAGCTGACTAATTTGAGGGCCCAGAGCTAGTAAGTGGCGGAGACATTTCCCAATCCAGTTTTTTGAGAGTGTATCTTTTTTTCAGTAGGAAACAAATTATTAGTGCTAGCAGAAATAAAAACTCAAGGAAACCCATTTAGGGCAAATAGTGACTACATTGCATTACATTTGTCAGGGGACAAATAATATCTTCTTGAAGCATAAAGATGGTAAACAACTGATAAACGTGTTGTTCCTAGGAAAGTTATTCACAGTCCTGCACCAATGGCCAGCTGTATGAAGGCACAGAAGTTCCCTTGGCATCATAAGGAGGAGGAATATTAGATGTACGATCCATGAAATGTGCTCATTTTTCTGGCCACTTTATGGTACACGAGTCTCACATTCAGAAACAAATGGCTGCATATTCATGGTTTAAAAATGTGCAGTGCTCATCCGAGAAAGCAGGAGGCTTGTTTTGCTTTGTACTTTAAAGACAATTATGTAGGACAAATACTTTCTGGAGAAACACTCAATTGTTCCCAAGGAAAATTATAGATACTTACAGGCAGTGCATTTTCATAGTTTTAGGAGTTTATTGCTCTCCTCTGTCAGTAATGCGTTCCTTTTTATCCATTAGTCCCTTTAACAGATCTCTCTATCTTAGTACCCCCTGTCAGCCTCTGGACTTAAGTACCTATTTTATCTTTGCTGCAATGTCACTTGTACTAAGTTGTAACTGCTGAAGTTGGCTCTCACAATTATCCTTTCTCTCCTTTGCATCAATATCTCTCTCTGTTCTGGCTCATTCCCAGCAGCTAAAAACTATGATCTGCTCCATCTCATCTTAAAATAAGAAATGAAAAAAAGAGCATAAACATCACCCGATTCTGCATACACTTGTATGCAGAATGTATCTGCATTACTTGGCTTCCCATTATAGCAAAAGCCTCCCTCACCTTTCAGGAGGATTTGACCCTCTCACCTGTTTGCTTTTGGTGTCCTTGACTGGCTTTTCCTCCTTTTCTTAGCTCTGTACTCACTCCTTGGACTCTTTTCTCCATTTGCCCTCATTTCTAGATGCACTCACCTACCACCTCTGTTGTGTGTGTGTGTATGTGTGTGTGTGTGTGTGTGTTTTATAATACTTTTTCTCTCTTTTTTTTTCAGCCCTGGGCCAAAGATTGAAACCAGGGCTGAAGATCAAACCCAGGACTCTGTGTGTGCCAGGCAAGTACTCTGCCATGGAGCTAAATCTCCAAACTCCCACCTTCACTTGTAAATATAGTGATATGCTGGTGACTCCCTCAAATGCTCCCCGACCCCAACTTCTCCCTGAACTGGATGGCCAATGGGCCTGTCCATTTTCAACCTCCATTTGGACTAGTTTTGCGAGACCACAGTTAAACCTGTGCAACCTTCAGGGAGTTCCATAACCTCTCGTGCCTCAATTTTCTCATCTGTTTAAGGAAAAGGATAATGGCTTCAGCCTCACCAGGTCTGGCTACAGAGCACCTGCCCTTCAGCACTGTGCTCTGTCCTGCCTGCCTCTGATCAATCAGCTTCAGCTGAGCCATGTGGCTGGAGGGAGGTGAAAGCTACAAGAATGAAGGGAGATGAGCCGGGTGTGGTGGCGCATGCTTGTAATCCCAGCATTTGGGAGGCTGAGACTGGAGGATCCGGGTCCTCAGCCAGCCTCAGCTACCTAGTGAGGCACTCCGCAACTTAGTGAGACCTGGTTTCAGAATAAAGAATAAAAAATAGGGCTGGGGGTATAGCTCAAAGGTAGAATGCCCCTGAGTTCAATCCCCAGTACTGCAAAAAAAAAAAAAAAAAAAAAGAATGAAGGGAGATGCTCTCCCCAGAAAGAGACAAGCAGAACCTTGGATGTTAACTGAAGGGCACTTTGATAAAGGAAATAACCTAAAATGTGTATGTGGAGTACCGAGATAAGTTGATGACAAAAAGAAGATAAATGAGTAATGATCATGACGTTTAAGAAAACACAATATATAAATATTTAATTTAAGAAACATAGATATATATTAATTATTTAGGGATTCTTGAAAATTATCTGAGTTCAAGGTTTTCTTAACTATTGAATATCACATCACAGATATTTATCTGCCCGGATTGAAAACTAATTTTTGGTGTGAATTTGGGATGGGAGAGAACACTTGGTGACCATGGGCCCCTGACCAGAAAGCAGGTGCAGTATTGGTGAGGGAGGAGACATGGGGCTTACCCCCAGAAGTGTAAGAAGGGCAGGATGAGGCACCTGTAACAGTGACATTGAAATTCAGACCTCAGGGAAAGGAGCCGGTATCTTGTGTGTCCTCCCAGAGGACCGTGGGTACGGGGCTGGTTCTTGTCATCCTTTCCCAGGGCCAGTATGTGCTGAGCCATCCACCCCTGACATCAGCAAGACAGACCTGTTTGTTTTGTTTTCCTCATTTCCATCGTGTGACAGCTGGGGATGCTGAACATTAGACAGAACTGTGTATTCCCGCCAGTGTGGGAAGCCCTGGCATCCCAGGCTGACCATGGTGAGCCTAGGGGACAATGCAGGGCCAGGTGCATTTGTGCTGGTCAGAAAGTTTGCTGCCAACTCATCTGCTCTTGTTTTAAAGGAAGCCGGGCTTTGACTCAGCTGTCAGAGGGATGGGGATGAATAATAGGAAATGCTTCTCTCCTTTCTTCTCATCAGATTAAGCAGACACCATGGAGCCCCCAGAATCTTTCCTTCCCTTTGCTCTCAGTTCTCCTCTCTTTATGTTTTGATCTTGTGAAATAATTTTGAGCAGCCTCTGGCCCAGATAACTTCAGTCAAGAGAGATGCTAGAGTTCTCACTGACAATTCATTCTGGCTGCTTTCTCTCAGGGTGGCTTTCCTCCGTGGAAGAAATGAGTTTCAACTCACGCCTGGTTCTTGACAGTCAGACATGAGTATCGTGTCATGTGTGCACACCGAAGCCTTGTATTCACTTTATTAAAGGGAGGTAAAGATTGTGTCAACAAATGAGCAAGTGTGTGAATGAATGAATGAATGGCCACTGGTTTGAGGAAAGAACCTAAAGCTGAAGATGGAAGAAGTTAGTCCTAACCTCCCAATGGTTCTCAGTGGCCAGGTCTATGACTCAACACTGGCAGAACAATGAATCACCAAAGTAGACCTATTCACACCCAGACTCAAGTATTAATCTCCCCAGAAACACCTGACAAAATGAATTCTTGAACAAAGGCAGGTTCTGCTAGGAATCACAGGTAAGGAGGCTCTGGAACTGGATGTTGGGTGAAAAATAATAGGCAAACATCTGTTCCATGCTCTTTTTTTACCTTTGTCATTGTTAGGGTTAGGTAGAGAATGGCCCCTTGAAGAGCTTATAAATTGGTGTTGATAGAATTGAGTCTTGAAGGTTGTAATCTCAGCAGTGGACACATCTGTTGTAATGGATCTACTGGGTGGTACCTGGGAGGCTGATAGGTGGATCCCTGGTGACGCAGCCTTGGGGATTATATGTGGTTCCTCCTCCTCCTTCTCCCTCTTGCTTCTGGCCTCCATGATGTGAGCACAGCGCACGTGCTCTCCCTCTCCCTGCTTCCTGCCACCATGCCCTGACATCAGGGGTCCCTGGCCTCACAGCCTTATGTTCCTTCTCAGCACAGATTAGAAACAAAATAAATGACCAAAGAAACTCAGGTCTACTATTTTATCTATGAGTAAAGAAAGCTTTAAGCATTAATGTGAAAGCTGTGAATGGAGCCTAAAACCATAAGAAAATAAATCTTCTTTGCTCTGAGTTACATGGTTGGTCTTTTAGATTATAGCTGCAAGATTGCTGACTGGAACAGTCATATATGGAATTTTAGAGTATGGAAGTTTTATTATTTTTAGATGCAGCTCTGTTTTTTTTTAATGGCTTCTACTTCTTGTGCCAGGGCTGGAGAGCCTTTCTGGTGTCTTAGATCACCAAAGAGTTGCCTACATTTTATGTTACACGTTAGTACTCACACGATCTGAATCATATGTTCCCAAAGTAGGTTATACCACTCTCTGGAAAGTGCTGAAAGAGTGCAAATTTGTCACTGTGTCTTTCTGTTTATTTGCTTAAAGAAGGTCAATTTCTTGGGGGAGGGGGCACAGTATTTTTTTTCCTTCTGGAAAGGGGGCAGTAAGTTAAATAAGATTGCAAATCTATAATTATTATTTTGAAAATATGGGTTAATTTAGATAAAGGGCTGAGTTGGGAATCTCTATCCATCAGACTCTGGAGGGAGATTCAGGAAGAAGCGGACCAGCAGATGCTGTTGAGGCCCTTGGGAAGGAGTGAGCACTGGAGAGTCTCCCAGTCATGGCTCCACTTCCATGGTGGTTGAAGCTACAGAAGGGACAGTGATGGAGGGTATAGGAGCCAGGGTCTTGGTGGGCACAATCTCTGGCAGAACAATGGTGCTGAAGTGGAAAGAAAGTGAAGATATGCCTGGATCTTCCTGCCCTCTTGGTTCCACATTTGTGAGGGACTTACCTGGCTGAACCCTATCTCAGGCAGGAAGGCCAAGCAGGCTTGATAATCCATCCTAGGTAAATTTTAACCCTTCAGGACCCAGAGCTGGACAAGACTGCGTGGCGGAGTCTGCAGTAGAGGGAGGGGATGCTGAGTGACTTCCACTGTAGCTGATCTCCCCCACACATTCAAGCAGCTAGCTCTCCCAATCTGGCTCATTTAACCACTATACCTGACCTTGTCCTCTGCTGTGAATTACTGATACCTCTCTGGTTTCTGTCTTGTGTGTTCTATTAAAATAGTTAGAGTTTGAGTATCTGATTAAAATTTGGGGAGAGTGAGATTTTGGGTTCATAAATGGGATTCTGGAAAACCATTTTAAAGACCCAGAGAAAGGATAGTGAAAAATCCTAGTGTTTCCAAGACTGTATGTTGGGGTCCAGCCCTCGTGGCAGTGGGGTTGGGGGTCCCTCGTTAGGTGTGGAATGAGATAAGGTCGCGAGAATATGCTCACAACCAATGCAGTGAAGAAGCACATCTGTTTATTCTTATAGCTGTTTTTTATACTATCTTTTACAATGAGGCATATAGAAAAGGAATTTTTCCAGATTTGTTTTTCCTAGGTCAAGTGGGTACATCTTTAACTAGAAAAGCCACTTTCTATGGTATTTGATGGGATTAAGAAAACAGTGAAAGTTACAGAATACAATACATATATAAAAATTCTTTTAGTACAAAACAGTGTTAAAGGTTAACAACGAAGAGTTTCTATCCATTAGTTTAAATCTTCACTATTTGTTTAGCTAGTGTTTTTATCTTTTTCTCAGGCAGCTAGAGTTAGTTAATGTGTGGTAGAGTTCTAGAGAGACAAGGAGGAAGTGGGAAAACTCTGTCTTACAGCTTTCTTTACTCATAGATAAAATAGTAGACCTGAGTTTCGTTGGTTATTTTGTTTCTAATCTGTGCTGAGAGGGAACATAAGGCTGTTTAGTAACTAAGCTTGAAAAGCCCATTTCCTGATGTTTGTAAAATGTTAATGAATACCTGATAGATTGTCTTGAGGCACTACTTTTTCAGCTAATATTGAAGAATCATAATCTGTCCAGCCATCTTGTGTTTCTAAGAAATTTTCCTTTATAATTAATGTGAAAGCAAAACCCAAAGCACCCCAAATTTCCATAATATAACATAAAGAAAAGTGGGATATGCTACACATTCCTTCTTTTGGAAGTGTGTACCTTGCAGAACTCCAGCAGACCAAGCCTTGCTCAAGATCCAGCTATTAAGGTGTCACCACAACTGTATGTTTTTTGTCAGCCCATACGTTCATCTGTTCATCAGTATGCATTGGTTACTCTGCCTTCTTACTGGCCTGGAGATATGTGAGAGCATGGAAGAGGAGGCAGACATCGCCACCCCTGCACCAAGTACACAGATGAAAAACACGTGTTCCATGTAGCAAGAGCCTCAGGCAGGTTCCTGGTGTGTGTGGGGCAATGAACTGGATCACAGCCTAGGCAGGGAGTATTTTGGGGCATGGTCCTTATCCTGGTGTTTGGAAACAGTCACCATGACAACCATGAGATGTGATTGCCCTCTGTTTTCCCTTGGGGCTGCCAGAGTCACTCATTGTTTGAAGCCAAGCCCTTCTATTGGAGGTTGTCAGTCTTGCATTAAGTTACAGGTGTTTCTGAAATGAACAAGCATGGGTTTGGGGAGGAGGCAGCAGAGGCCAGAGCCACTCCTAGCATGATCTATTGAGACTGGCATGGAGAAGCATCCCAGGAAGTCTTTTAGAAAGCAGCCTGACCCGGTACAACAAGTGGCTATTCACTAGGTCATCAGCTGATTCTCTGTGCCAGGGCGGCTACACCAGGGCAACAGATACTTCATCAACTATCAGTCTAGATGTTGCTATTGTGGTATATTTAATAGAATACTGACCCATAGAATACTGACCCCCAGAAGAAGAGGGAATTCTGCCAGTAGATGGTCTTTAGACAAGAACTGTCACTCTTCTCTGCCCTACCCTGCAGATTCTGCACTTCTCAATTTTGTGGTATAAATATTGGTAGATACAGATTGCTATGATTTGAATCTGGATTATCCCCAAGGGCTCGGCTCATAGGCTGAAGGCTTTGTCCTCAAGACAGTAATATTTAGAGGTGGGGTTTTTAGAAAATAATTGGATCATGGGGCTCTGGCCTCATCAATGTATTAGTCCATTGATAGATTCATATTAGAATGGATGCCTGGGATTGGTAGAAGCTGTAGGGGGTGGAGCCGAGTGAGATGAAGCGTGGTCACTGGAAGTATACCCTGGAAGGGTATATCTTGCCCTGACCCTTTCTTCTCTCTCTTTCTCTTGCTCTGTTTCTTCATTGACATGACTTGAGTGTCTCTCCTCTATCATACCTTCTGCCATGGTGTTCTGACTCACCTCAGTCCCAGAGCAAGGGCCCAGCCAACCATGGACTGAAACCTTTGAAACTATGAACCAGAATAAATCTTTCCTTCCTTATGTTAATTTTCTCAGGGTTTTTTTTTTTTGTTACAGCATCAGAAAGCTGACTGACACAAACATCCACCTCGACATCATCATTCAGTTTCTCTGGGGAACTCTGACTAATTCAGCTAGTCACTAAAATACTACTTGCTAAACCAAGATTTTGTTGCTGAGAACTGACATTAAAATAATTACCCTTCATTTTCTTTTAACATAATTTAGAGTCTGCTCAGTTTACTTAATAAAAAAAATTTTTTTAAGTGCAAAATGAATGTGTGGAAGCACCTAGTTTATAAATATATTCATTTGTGCACAAGTGAACTTGACTTTGAGCAAAAGACCCAGTGAATAAATGAATAAGGATGAATGAGGGCTGGCTTCCATTGAAGCACAGGTGAAAAGTTAGTCATCATAATTTTTCTTCTCCAGTTGTATTTTTCAGAACTAGGGTCCAGTTATTATTTATTCAGAATATTTAATTTTTAGTCTGGGCACTAATTGCATTAATCTAAGAAATTATGCTTCAGTTGGAAAAAGACAACTGAGAAATTTTTTGAAAATGTAATTTCTGGGAAGGCGAGTTCAGAAAATAATTTCATAAGCGAACAACTTTGTTCCATTTGGAGTAATTATTCAACTAGTGTTTAGTTAGTGACTTGAAATTATTAAAAAGTGATGATTCCTAAGCTTAATCTCCTTCCTTTTCTCCTGAGGCTAGTGGTATTTAGTAGAATGATGCTGTGCCATTTTTGAGGTGGGGAAGGGTAGTTTCTGATAGACTCAGAGTATCTACTCATCATGGAAGATTTCCTGGTTGAGAATTTGGAATGAATGAGACTTTTGTGGTCTTTCTGCTTGG
The DNA here is from genome assembly GCA_004027655.1 of Graphiurus murinus. Taxonomy (NCBI): domain Eukaryota; kingdom Metazoa; phylum Chordata; class Mammalia; order Rodentia; family Gliridae; genus Graphiurus; species Graphiurus murinus. The sequence goes on from PVLC010007993.1 coordinate 44,274, forward strand.
AGGGCAGCTTTTCCAGCAGCACAACTTCCAAAGTACACAGTTAGAACCCATGACAGGCCGGGCGTGGTGGCACACGCTTGTAATCCCAGCATTCGGGAGGCCGAGACCAGAGGATCCGGGTTCGCAGCCTTCCTCAGCTACCTAGTGAGGCACTCCACAACTTAGTGAGACTCGGTTTCAAAATAAAGAATAAAGAATAGGGCTGAGGGTATAGCTCGGAAGTAGAATGCCCCTGAGTTCAATCCCTATTACGCAAAAAAAAAAAAAAAAAAAAAAAAGAACCCACAACAGGATGGTCTTAGATGACAACACCAAAACCCAAAGCTAATACACTGGACAGCAAGAGCAGGGCTGGAGTAGAGAAAGTGATCTTTTTTTCTTAGTGCACAGCAAAAATGAAATGTCAGAGGGGTCCTTTATGAACTGAATTAATATAGTGGTTGGGTTACTTAGCCAATTTCTGGACACAAAGAAATCAGTCTTTAATAAACAGGGACAACATTATGGGGCAAATAATACAATGTGATTTGGCTCAGAGAAAACCAATCCATTCCTTAATATAAAATGTACCAACAATTAAAGGAGCCCATAAATATTTATCCAACAAAACAATAATCACAACTATCTTAAATATGACAATTGTAATTTGATGCAAAGGTGCACTTAGATTTGATTGGTCTCATTAAAATCTTGCTAGTTAAGGGAAAGAAATGATAAACACCTACCCAGAAGCATCATCATTAGGAATTCATGTTGGTCTGATGGGAAAGTAGGGAAAGCTGGTCAAATATTTTGTCAAGCAGAAGTGCTTTGCAGTCTTCTTTACACAGAAAAGCTTCTGAAAAGGACTTGCTCTCCTGGGACTGTGCTGGGAGCTCTGTGCAGGATGAGCAGGTAAACAAAGAAAAGCTGCAAAGCTGCTGAGCTCCTCCCACAGAGAAGGGGCAGCAGGAGCCCAGGGGTTCTCCAGGACCTGGCTGTACCCAAAGATCAGGATGCTCTCTGCAGTGTTCTTAATAGAGTGGTGAAATACCACTGTTTCCTGAAATAGGAAAGACGTGAGGCCAAAACAGACATGCTTGGCTAGGTCTGGGGGCAGGGAGCAAGTAGCAGAGAGAAGGGAAGAGCCTGGTGATGACAAGACACATTCCCTCGCAGATGCTTGCTGCTGTTGTCAAAAGCAATTCATTTAGCAAAGAAAAACTCCCCATGGGACCAAGTGCTTGATGTGTTTGTTTGGTATTTTCTGGAAGGATTGATTTGTGTCCTGGGATTGGTTCCAGCATTGGCAACTAAGTCTTGGCTCCAGGCATATGTTTGGGGTTTCTTATCGCTTTGGGGAGATCAAGTAAGGGCTTCCCTCCTCTTAGCTGCCTGCGGAGCTGGACAGGATAAAAAGTAAGCATATGGAAGTCCCAGGCTTCACACTGGGCCAAAGTCATGTGAGCAGTGTATACTGTGCTTTCCTGTTCATAATTATACTCTAAAATTTTTAATATATTTTAGAGTTTTAATATATTTTAGAGTTTAATATATTTTAGAGTTTTAATATATTTTAGAGTTCTAGCCCAAGCACTGCCTATATATTCTACCAGAAAGTTTATCTTCTCTTTTAAATATCCAGGAAAAGGAGTGTTGCAAGGTTTTTAGAAGGGATATTTATATACAATTCATATGCTTAAGTTACTTCTAAGTAAACCAATTAGAGCAGAAATATTTTAGTGGAATCTGATCACTGATTATCGCTGGACCTATGTACATAAAATAAACTCCATTTTCCTTCTTTAACCTCTCCTTCTTTTATAATGACCATGCTATAGACTGATTGTGCCCCCCTGAAATTCATGTCTTGAGGTTTTGTTGTGGTTTGGATTTTCAATGACCCCTAGAAGCTCATGTGTTGCAGACTTGGTCCAGAGGTGGGGTCTTTGGGAGATGATAGAATCGTGGGGACTCTGACCTCAATGGGTTAACCCCTTGGTGGATTCACAGTTCAATGGGCGATGGGGAGGTATTGCAATCTTTAGGAGGTGGGCCTACTTAGAGGAAGTGGGTCACTGGGGGTATGTCCATGAAGGGTATATTTTGTCTTTGACCCTGTTATGGTTTAGATGTAGAATGTGCCCTGAGGAGCTCATGTATTTACAACATAATTGAATCATGAAGGTTCTAATCTTATCCGCAGATGAATCTATCATAGTAGATTTATTGGGTGGTACCTTGGACAGGTGGATTGTGACTAGAGAGGGTGGGTCATTGGGGGGTGTGGCCTCGGAGACTGTGCACATGTCCAGGCGCCCTCTTCTCATGAGCTATCTCTGCTTCCGGCATCCGTGATGTGAAAGCTGAGCCCTTGCACTCTCTCTGTCTCTGCTTCCCACTGCCACACTCTGAGCTCCAAAGACTTCACCCAGCCTAGCATGGACTGAACCCCTGAAATCTCCAGAGCTGTGAACAAATAAACCTTTCTTCCTCTATGTTGTGGTCATCAGGTATTTTGGGTCCCAGCAATGAGCACCTGAGTGAAGCAGAGAACTTCCTTCCTTTCTCTCTCTGCTTCCTGAACACCATGAATGGAACAGCTTTGTTACATATGCTCTCCTCTTCACCATGATATTTTGCTTCCTCACAGGCCCTGTAATGAAGGAACCAACTGTGAACCCAAATAAACCATTCCTCCTTTAAGTTGATTTTTTTTCAGGTATTTCGTCCCAGCAATGGAAAGCTAACACAGGCTTTAACCCTCTATGTGATTGTGTTTGAAGGCAGAGCCTTTGGAAGATAATTAAGGGTCATAAAAATAAGAATGGGGTCCCAAACAGATAGGCTTGATGGCTTTGTATAAAGAAAAAAAGACTTCTCTCTTTTTCCCTCTCTGAGCTGGCACAAAGTAAAGGCCAGAGGTGAGCCCACAGCAGAGAGGGGCCCCACAAGCCAGGAAGAGACCTTCACCAGAAACCCACCACATCTGCAGCCTAACCCCTGACTTCCAGCCTCCACACTTCCAAAACTGTGAGAAAATAAAATTGTGTTGTTTGAGCCTAATTAGAGTCTGTAGTATTTTGTTTTGGAAGCCCAAGCAGAGGAATATACAAAGCATGAGCGTGGTTCCCTCTGGACGCCCCTTTCTATTGGAGAGGAATATACAAAGCATGAGCGTGGTTCCCTCTGGACGCCCCTTTCTATTGGAGAGGAATATACAAAGCATGAGCGTGGTTCCCTCTGGACGCCCCTGTCTATGTTATGCTGGAGGCTACAGCGGTACAGGGATCTGTTCCCATGGTCAGGAACATCCCGGCTGCTGCCTTCTCAGGGTGCTCTGTGTGCCTGTGGCTGTGGCGACTGTGGCTCCTGAACTTCCCTTTACCTCTTTACCTCTTGCCTGCTTCTTTCGGCCCCTCCCAGGCCCAGCCTGCTTGCTAGCCAATCCATTTTCTCTAGCCTGTCTCAAAGAGGCAATTACCCAACCTTTCGCTACTTATATTTCTTTTTCTGGGTCTGGTTCCTTCCTCTGCAATATAATTTACATTCCTAAGCATGCCCCACAAAGGCCCTTCTCCATAAATACTGTGGAGCATCTGGTTGGCAGCGAGGTAGATACAGACTCCAGGTAGATTAAAAAGCCGCTTTCTTCAAAATGCTTTGAACAAAGAGCTCATCAGTTTTCCCCACGAGAATGGTAAAACCGAAAATGGAATCGAGAGTTATAACTCTATCTCTATATCCAGATTGAATTGGACTGGAGTGAATTGAATTGAAAGAGATGAGAAGAAAAACAGTGCCCCAAAGGTTTCTTGAAGCTCTATGAAAGAAAATGGATGCAAACCTCAGAACAAAGTAATAAAGCTTCAGGGGGTTCTCCCTGGAAGTTCTGCATTCAGAAATCTGCATGACAGAAAAACAACCCAGGTGAATCTGAAGAGGAAAGGGGACCTGAATGGGGTAGAAAAGACAGCACTTCCCCTGTCCATGACAGCAAGCAGAGCCATGCTTTCCAAGCTAACTCTTCAAATGAACAGGGTCAGCCTGCACAATATCAAAGATGTGGGAAGTCCTGAGAGCCAGAGCCAGGAGCTGGCCCACCCAGGGCAAGTTCCCTGGTACAGGGCTTCTTGGAATTCTTCTACAATGCCACTCAGATTTTGTGCATCATTCTCGGATTCTCTTTTTGAAAGGATTTGGATGTGGGCTGTAGAGTTAGATTTTATACTAAGAAGCAAAAAAAATCTCATTTTAAGCTCTTTGAGTTCTGAAGAACTGCATTAAAAGATAAACTTAGGGACAAGAAACTTTCCATATTTATTTGAGCATTGAGAAGTTCATGGTTACTATAGATTGGAGCTCCAGTGCAGGCCCAAGGGGGGAAGACTGCATAAGGTGTCGGAGAAGGCGAGATGAAGAAAATATCTGATTGGTTAGGATGGAAAGTCCTAATTAGAGGTGTAGTTGGCAATATCAGATTGGCAAAGTCTTTAGTTAGAAATCATTGGTAGTTTTTTATTTTCTAAATTTAATTCTATTTCCTAGGCCACCATATGCTCTGAGATGGGGTTTGTTTTGCTTATGTGAGAACCAAGACATTGGAGCCATCTCAACCTTGTGGCCCCTGAGTTAATCTTTCTATAGCAATAACCATAGCTAATGGCATCTGGGCCTGTCTACATGCAGTTCAGGGTCACTTATAAGCATCACCTCATTTGAACTTCACCATGAGCCAGTGAGATAGGAACTGTAACATCCAGATTTACAGATGAGAAAGCAGAGATACACAGATGTGGTGGAATAAGGCCACAGGAAGGGTAACTGGAAGAGGGGGTTTTAGGCATTGACCACATCAGGACCACAAAGATGCCTGTTTACACCCAGGGTGGCTGAAGTCAAGATCCTAAGAACCCTAAGAAGAATGCTCCAAATTATCATGCCGCGCCTTACGCCTTACATGTATCTTGGGATATCCCTATTTGTTCCTGCTATGGTTATCTTAGGAAAAGTCTCAGATGAACTACTCCGCTGGTCCTAATCTTTAGTTGCTTTCTGTTCTTTGCCATGTAGATTATGAAGTGTCACTATGAAGTCTTTTCTTGGGAGGATGGCTCAGTCTCCTCCTGTTACCTAGGTGAGTGAGGAACTTGTAGCACACACCGGAAGTGGGCGGCTTCATCTCATGGACAACCCTGTGTTGTGTCACCGTGAGGGTGAGTCTCCTTGTACTTTGCCTGGAGAACTTTGCAAGACCCACCCTGATCCCTGTATCATGGATTGAATTCTGTCTACCTCCAAAAATGATAAAAATGAGGTTGCTTGGGTGGGCCCTGATCTGGTATGACTTATACCATTATAAAAAGGGAAATGTATGCACAGAGACAGATACACATGTACAGAGAACACCATCCAGGGCCCCTGGTGATCAAAGTCCAGATCCTGAGGACTCTAAGGAAAATACTCCAAATATTCTTGCTTTCCAGGTATGTCAGGATTTCCCTACTTATTCCTTCTGTGGTAATTTCTAAAAGGGAAATATTAGGATGAACTCCCCTGTTTATGGGAAGATGAAGTCAGGGGCCAGAGGGATGCATCTACAAGCCAAGGAACAGCAGAGATTCTCACAAACCTCCGCAAGCAGGTAGAGAGGACTGAGTCAGATCTGCCTCAGAGACCTCACAGGAACCAGCCCTGCCCACACCCCAATCTCAGATTTGCAGCCTTCAGAACAGTGAAATGTGACTTGTGTGGTGAAAGACTTGGTCCCTGGTCCTTGGCCAGGCCACCTCAGAGTGCGGTGTGGCCCCACTGAGCAGGAGAAAGCAAGGAACTCCTCTTGTGGTGCAGGAAGCTTGGTGCTGACCCTCCCTTGCTGCAGAGGTTCTGGTGCCATCAAATGTGGGCAAGGAGCTGGTCACAGGCCAGGCCTGGGTCCAGCTGAGGTGAGAAGAGGCGGCAGCTCAGAGTTTGTCCAGCATGGCCGTAGAGGTCATGGTGGGGCTTCTGGGCACAGTCTAAGGGCCACGGGGGCCATGTAAGCAGAGGATCATGCATGGTGGAGGGGAAGAGCAGGGGGGGCCACATGTCCCGTGATACCCTCAGTGAGCCCCACCGCAGGCATAGTGGGAGGTGGCAAGGGGGGCTCAGCCTTTTATGGGGCTAGATGTTTTCCAAACATCTCACTCACTGAAGTGACTTGCAAAAATAGAGATTACACACTTTCTCAAATTCTGCACAGCTATTGTATGTAGAGGGTTTGGGGTTTGTAAGGACAATTTCTGCTTCAGTTGCATGGACTTTGTTAAGTGTCAGGCACCATTATACGCAGAGGAAAAGCTGTGCTGGGTGAGGTTGTAAGGCTCTGAGAAGTGGGGACATGTTTTTTTTTATTTTTGGTGGTACTGGGGATGGAACCCAGAGGCATTCTACCTCTGAATTGCATGCCTAGCCCTATATTTTATTCTTTATTTTTGAAACATGGTCTCACTAAGTTGCGGAGGGCCTCACTAAGTAGCTGAGGCTGCCTGAGAACCTGCGATCCTCCTGTCTCAGCCTCCCAAGTACTGGGATTACACAAAAAAAAAAAGAAGTGGGGACATGGGGTAATTGTGGAAGGAACACTGGATTGAAAGCCCAGAGACCTGAGCTCTAGCCCAGGAGCTTCCATAACTTTGAGGGTGTGCATGGTACAATCTCACCAGCCCTTAGTTTACCCTACACTATAATGAGGCTGATGAGGTAGAATAGAAGGAATAAAATTTAGGTAGGAAGGAGACACTGGGAGGAAAGGAAAAATATAGTTTTAAAATCTGGAGTTTTAAGCTAACTCCACCCCTTGGAAGTTTCTTAGGAGGTCCCACACCCTAATCCCCGGGAGCCCTGCCCCCACTTGAGATTCAGGGCCAAGGTCAGATCCATTTTGAAACCTGAGGAGGAGGAGGATCCAACTTTTCCTGTGCCGACCCTCCTTTGGACGACCACCTATACCTGTGTTCCGGACTGCTTCCGTGCCAACCCCCTCTCATAGAAGGACTAAGGAGGCAAGGACTCGCTCTCTTGCCCTCCTGCTCCTAACTCAGAAGACCTCCACTTACCTGTTTTCCCGAGTCCCTTACTTTCCTGAATAAATACCTGCCTTTTGTTCCTGACCAGCACGTGTTAAAATTCTTTTTATCACGGAGGCCAAGGACCCACGAGTGGGACCTTGTTATCCCACAACAAGGCCAATTCCTGTTTAGTTTTTCACAGTGTTGTAATATGCCTGCTTTTATCTGAAACTGACCTTTTGGCACAAGGGAGAGACACAGCTTTGTGTTCTCAAGGCAAATTAGACATGAACAGAAGACAGGGGGTTCCAACTTACGGAGGGGATATTAACAGACATGGTGGCTCCATGTCATCCAGCTGAAACATCTGGTATGGCTGCCCAGGAGAGGAAGACCCCACCATAGTGCATTAGCTCTCCCCCGAACACGAAGCCCAGCAGCTCAGATGCAGAATCGCTAGGGCCCGTTGGCAGGTACTGGGTGGTGGGGTGGGAAGGCTCACCTGGCACGAGCAAGGGCATGTGCAGTTTCCATGGTTTCTCCCTGATTCCGTGTGTAATGTGAATGGAGATGCAGCCCTCCCTTTTGAAGCTTCCAGTGAATTCAGCTTCTTAAGGATCCAGGTTGTCCTGCACTGAATGACATGTCAGCGTGTACCGGGCAATGCGATAAATAGTTTTTGTGGCACCACAAATGTAGAGGAACACCACTTGGATAAAATAAGTCAGCTCAATCACTTCCCAAGCATGGATATACTAAATTAAAATCTCACATTGGATTTCTATCTAAGCCCTTGGTAAAGGTTTCAATTTCCCTATCAACCAACTAAAAGCCTCAAAGATCTTTCCACGGCATGCTGTGCTGGAAATTTGATAAATGATCCCTCCTACCTGATTTTGCACTGGCATCAGAAACTCATCATTTCAATTTATCATCTGTCTCCTTGGTGTCAGAGCTGACTCGCTCTGCCCTCAGCGTCATTTCATCCTTTGCTACCAGGAGTGGCTTGCAGGTGTCAGACAACCCGGCTGGGACAGCCATAGCCAGAGTGGAAAACGTGGAGGACACCAGCTGCCTTCCTGTGAATGGCCAGAGAGCCAGGCTCACAGGACTTCAGAGACCCCCCGCCATCATGGATCAGCAAACTCTCAGGGGAAGCAAAGCATCAGCACGGAGGAGCCATCATCAGAGCCTTACCCAAAGTCCTCTCTTTTCTCATCCACCTAGCCAGACTGAGACTTGACAAGACCAGTCTCCTCCATTCCCAGAGCTGCTGGCACCCAGGTGGCAGGATGCCATGGGGGACTGGTAGGAGCTGAGGCTGGAAGGACCGACAGAGGCAGGGAGTGCCATCTTGGCTTGACAGCCAGGCGTCCAGGGTCAGAGCCACGGCTGGAAGCTCACACGGGCAGACACATCGTTTAAGCCTGCACCTGTGGGCTCCAGAGGTGGACTTATGCCTGGGTGGGTATATTGAGGCAGGTAGAGTGGAGGCTTGGTGGGTTTCTGAGCCTTTCAGGAGCTGTTACCCATCTCCCCCAGACCCTGAGAGGCTCCCTATTGATGTTGGATGTTCAGATCCCTCTGAATCAGGAAGTTCCTTTGCGGGTGGCCCTGGACCACCCAGCCATGTCTTCCTCTCCCTCCATCCTGAAGGATGCTGAGGACCAGCTGCTACTTGCTTCCCCAGAGGTGAGCAGGACACAGTGCCTGGAAGTGCCTGGGAGGTGAGTGGAATGAGTGAAACTACGGTGCCCTGCTCCCACCCGAGCCTGCGCCCGGTGCTCCTCCTTCCTGGCACCACTTTCTGCAGTGCCAGCCCCGCTCCTTCTGGGTGGCCCAAGGCCCTGGGACAGTATCCTCATCCTGGCCCCCTCCAGTCTGCGTCTCGCCCTCCCCAGGACAGCGAGGCAGTGGTCAGTGTGACCCAGAGCTCCTGAAATGTTTTCCTTTCCTGCGCCTAAAAGGACTGTATTTTGCTTTTCTGATTATATAATTGAGTCATGCTTATTGGAGAAAAAAAGTAAGCAATAATTTTGCTAAATATTGCTTCATTGGTAGCACCATTTCAAAGGTTTCCTCCCTAAAACTACTGGCACCATGCTGGCACTGTCACCTGGCTGGCTAGTTTTTACACCTTCCATGTTGGTCTTAGAGCTGGGGATGAAAGTTTGGTTCAGGGAGATTCAACGTGGAAGAAAGAGTGTGCAGATGCTGACCTCCTGGGCTTGGGTCCAGGTTGACCACCCCTGGACAGCTTTTCTTGCATCCTTCTGGCCAGCTCATGGCCTTCCCCCAAGAGCCCAACCTGCTCCTCACATGTGGATACAAAGGACAATGACAACACTCCTGAGTAGGCAGTGGGTGCTGAGCCAGGGGAGGGTCCCTCAGCTGAATGTTGACGAGGCCAGGTAAGAGGAACATATCCTGAGGACTCTAAGAACTCCCCATCCCCCCCAGGCATAGGCCAGGCTCTGCCTCATCCAAATCCTGGCTGAGGTTCAAGCTGGGAGAACATTTCTCCCCCACAGAACCTGCTAATGGGAAGCCATCCATCTTGGTGCAGACAGGCACCTCCCTCCTTATTAGCTGCCAGAAATATTAGCCCTTCAGCCCCTTCCCCGCTCCTTGAGCTGCTGATTCATGGCTGTCTTTAGGCCGCCAGTCATTGGCAAAGCCTTCAGGGTTCTGCCATAAGAGTACGTCCAGGCAGCTTGGGATACCCTCCAGAGCTGTGGACCCATTATTCTGCAGTTTTTCTCCAGAGCAGTTGTGTCGACATAAATCGAACGGAACAAACAGAGACCTGTGTCCAGGACTAGCTGGGTGCTGTGCGGCAGTTGTGCCCAGTTTCCCAGAGAGCTGACTGAGGAGAGGGGTCTGCCCGCTACTGTCTGCTGGGACCAGAGGCCCTGGGAGGTGAGGGTGGCAGGGCTGGCTAGCTCATGAGCAAGGCGGATGCTGTGGAGCTGAGGGGGTGGTATTCCAGTTGACAAAGCTGTTGTGTATGGGGTTCCTTGACCTCAGAGCGTCCAGTCACTACTGCCTTCTATCCCTGGGGACACAAACCTTGGGCAAAAATGGCTCCACAGGACTAACGGCAATGTCCAGTGGAGGAATCAGCAGGAACGGTATTAACAGAGTGCTGTGGTCCAGGGCTTGGACAGCAGAAATGGAGCCTCTCATGGTGCTGGGGGCTGTAAATCTGAGATCTAGGCATGGGCGGGTGGGATCCTTCTGAGGCTGAGGGACAGTCTGCCCCTGGTTCTCTCCTTGGCTGTGTTCCCTCACATCACCTTCTCTCTCTGTGTGTCTATCTGTATCCAGACTTCCTTCTTTTATAAGGACACTGGTCTTATTGTATTAGGACCCATCCTAAGGGCTTCATCTGGACTACTTACATCTGTAAGGACCTTGTTTCCAAATAAGGCCACCTTCTGAAGCATGGATGTGTATGGGGGGGATTAGAACTTCCACATATGAATTTTTCAAAGGACAAAATTCAACCTGTGTACTCAGCAAGGTCACATCTGTGAGATCAGCGTACGGTATCCCTAGCAACTATGTGCTGGGCTCTGCTGGCCCCGAAGGCAGCATCTCCGTATCCATCTCTATAGCTTCGCTAAAAGCTTAAGACATTCTTGATCAGTCTAAATTGTTTTAATTGTGTGGGTGAGAGCTGTAAGCTTTGTCAACCAAATAAACTATGTCTACCTGGTGTTTCAATAATATTGACATTTATCCTATTATCCAAAATAGATATACCATAAGCTGCATAGTAATTCAGTCATTTCTCTATTTATTTAAAGTTCTAATTATTTTCCTATTTCCATCCCTGATATGGGCTTTCACAATATTTGTTTGTTCTCATGCCTTGTAATATAAAATTTCATGTCATTTATTTGGTAGGGTTTTTTTTTCAAACACACAAGAAAATAACTTTTCCTTTAGCTTATAAATAATTTTTACCTTGAAAATGATTGTTTCCACTGGAAAAAAAAAAAAAAAAACAAAAAAAAACAAAGACTCCGGTCATTATTGCTCTGCCATCATTAAAATACTATTGTGTAAAATTTTCTGAGGAAACCAACTTACAACACACTTACTCTAGGGCCATATTGACTGGAACCTTGGGGTGGGGATGGAGAGGGGTTCCCCTCTATCAAGTTTTATTCCAATCTGCCTAGCAACCAGTCACAGCCAGATGGAATGCTGGGAATGCTGTCCAGGAGAGGTGGGCTCCATCACCAGGTCCGCCACACACCCACTGAGCCCCTCGAACAAGTGTTTTCAACTCTCTGCCCATGTTTCCACCTCTGATCCCATGGTGGGGAGGAGCCCAGACGGTGGCTGCTGTGGTTGGGGTCTGGGCTAATTTAGGGAACTTCCACACCTGTCCACTTCTGTGGTTAACGGGAACAAGCTAGTCTCAGTCAGCGTGACGCACTCCTACGTGCTACTCAGAGTATTTCAGCACAGCTGGTTACGTCTGAGGTGGGCAGAATTCTTGTTAGTCCAGTTCAGCCACACTGCTTTTCCATGGGATCATATTTTAAGAGGGCAGTCACCCATGCAGGATACCTGGAGGGCATCAGCAGGTCTCCAAGGCTCCCCAAGTCACCACGGTTTTCCCTCTGAAACACCTGGTTTCTCTTGCCTGACCCAGAGTTTGCTTTTTCTAGAACATTCCATGATATTAGCAAATATTTAACTTGAAGAAGTGAGCTGAGCTCGTGGGGGAATGCCAAGCCAAGGAGGCTGCAGGAAGTAGCGGTGTCGCAAGCACAGTGTCGGTGTGAATTGACACAACTCATTAACATCAGTCAAAGATGTCAAAGTTTTAATTGTGTCACCTTAACTGTGGGATGAAAGAGACATTAAGTTGTGTGTGAGAGAGTTCAGAGTAGACAGATGGGGCATCTCTTAAAGAGAATGTCTAGGGGAAGAAAGGGCCAGGTGCCCCCAGACAAAGGAAGAGTCTGGTGGAGGAATCTTTGGGCCCACCAAAGGGACCTTCACAACCCCATCTGGACTCTTTTCTGGAAAAAAAAAAACAGTATACATAGGTTTCCTCAAAGAATGACTTTATTAGCATATTTAGCATTCCAGCATAATTTATTGATGTGATATTAAATATAATTCTGTATTGTCTATATATTTATATTTGTTGGCCCGGGATCAAAAGCAGGCTTCACACATGCTCACCACATGCTCTACCACTGAGTTATACAGCTAGCCAAGAAGAAGACATCGCCCACCATCTATTATGACACTGGCTACCTGAGAAACAAGACAGCACTGAGCTGGCTACTGATGTTAGTGTAGTAACACAATCTTGGTTTAATCTTGAACATCTGGCCTGAGACCTGGTCTATAACAGGTGCTCAGTGTGTATTTATAATTGGAATCACTATTATTCTTATTTTAAGAAGTAGTGTTTTTCTAGTGAGCAAAATATGGGCTTTAATTTATAATTCTTGTTCCTAAGCACCCTATAAAATATGGATTATGAACTTTAATTCCAATTTAATTACATTCAGCTCTGTACTTGGCAAATTATATATAGACATTTAATTTATTTCCTAAGTTTCACTAGTTAAAACTTCCACTAAGTTGGACACATTGATTCCTGGTATTTAGTCTAGAAGGAGAGTTAGACAAAATACCAAGAATCACTGTACTTCTTCCTGTCTCAGGTACACAGAAGCATCGAGTCGTTCCTGTGCCATGTGTGACACACAAGGTGCTGTGGAGTTGGTGTCACCTGTGGTTCAGTGGAATGAGCGCTCTGTTCTTGGCAATAAAATGATGTCTTGGCTTCTTATTGTCATCAAAGCATTGTTCACTTGTGATCCCATGTGGTCCTCCTGAAAGCTGTGTGGTCAGATAATTGGGGGTGGATGGGTCCCTTGTTTGTTGACAAAGAGTCTCAGATGAAAGGAGCACCTGGCTTTTCAGTGGTGAGAGAGCCCAGGGCGGTGGCAGGACAAACTCTGCTCTACCCCATGACCTGTTCACCTCTCCAAGTCCTCGCCTCCAAATTCCATCACACCAAGCATTAGGTTTCAATGTGTGGATTTGGGGGATAGGGCAAACATTCAGACCATCCAAACATTCTACCCCTTACCTCCCCCCAAATTCATATCCTAATCATTCCATATACAAAGTATGTTCATTCCATCCCCTTATCCTCTAAAGTCTCAACTCACTACAGCATCCAAAGACCAACATCTCCTTGAAATAGGATCTGAATAAGACATGAGTGAGATTCAGGGTAAGATTCATTCTGAGGCAAGTCAATCTCCAGCTGTGAACCTATGAAGTCAAACAGTTGTTTCCAGAGTACAGTGGTGGGACAGGTCTGGGGCAAATGTTCCCATTCTGAAAGGGAGAAACAAGAAGCAGGATACAGTCACAGGACCCAGGTAAGTGAAAACCCCAACAGAGCAGACCACATTAAACCTTAAGGCTCAGGTTGGAGCCTCCTTGACCCCAAGCTCAGTCCCCCGGTAATGGTTCCGTGGTCCCCTCTCTGGACATACTGGGCATTGCCTGGCCAGGGCTGGTCTACAGAGTTTCAGGCACCCTGCCTATATGGCTTTGGGTGGGCCCTACTATATGGCTCCCCTAGACATTCCCCCTGTGAGGGACTGTGAGGCACCCCCCTATTTGCCATCTAGTAGGAGGCAATGGTGTTCTCTGGGCCTTCTCTTCTGCGTAGCAGATGAGATGGAATCACATGGATACCAGTAATCCTTGTTACCTGTACCCACCGGAGATGTGGCCCCAAGGTCCATGTGGCACCAGGGCCTTGATTTGCATCTGAAGTGGTCTAGGGGCACAGAAAGCAGATGCTCTGGAGTCTTGCAGATGCCACAGGCCCTTCTTTGAAATCTTCCAAAGCCCCCTTCCCAGCTCTGTGCTCTGGACAGCGATGGGAACGCTGACCCTGAGGATCTCTAAGTCACCTTCAAAAGTGCATTCTCTTGTCTTGGAGAATAGTTCCTGGCTTCTGTGGAGATGGAGGATCCCTGCTAAACTCCTTATCCAGCGGCCGCTTAGTACTTTTTGACCACACCTTAGCACTCCTCTGAGCAGAAGGTAGGCTGAGGATTCCCCCGATTTTTAGTTCTGCTTCTATTTTGATGGACAATCTACCTTTAGGTCATTTCTCACTTCTCACATTTACAATAAGCAACCAGACGTCAAGCCTCATCTTCAACACTTTGCTTAGAAATAGTTTCAATTAAATATTCATTGTCATCCCTTGTGAGTTCTTCCTTCCACAAACATGGTCATATGAACTTAGTTCAGCAAAGTTCTTTTTCAGTTTATGACAAGGATGGTCTTTTCTCCACTTTCTAATAGCAAGTCTCTCATTTTCATCAGACACCCCAACACAGTGGCTTTTTCCATTCACTCTTCTATCAATGTTCTCTTCAGAATTACGTAGGGAATTTCTCAGAAGATTAGAGCTTAGTCTACATCTCTCCCCTTTTCTTTCCAGCAGTAACCTCCTATTATGGCCTGAATGTGTGTGCCCCTATTGAATTTATATGTTGAAACCCTAACCCTCAACATAATGATCTTAGAAGTGGAGTTTTAGGAGGTTATCAGGTCATGAAGGCAGAGTTCTCATGAATGGCATTAGTACCCTTGTAAAAGGAACTTCAGAAAGCTCCCTCCCTACCCCAATGTGAGGACATGACGAGAAGGCACCATCGGAGAACCAGGAAGTGCCCTCACTGTACACCAAATCTGCTAGTGCCTTATATGTGTCTTATAAAGCACTCAGGACCGAAGGGAGAAGAACACAAGGGCTGGAAGGGAATGGAGGGGGACCACTGCTGCCTCCAGTGAGGTCACTGGCTCTGCATTAGCAGGTAGTAGGGATATAGTACAGATAGCCCATGATGACTGCCATTCTAACTAGAGTTAGATGGAACCTCAGTGTACTTTTAATTTGCATTGCCCTAGTTGCTAATGATGTTGCTATGAATGAATAAAAAAATACCAATTCCAATCTCAAAGGGGGAGGGAGGGGGAAGGGAGGGACTTAGTGGGGAGGGCATCTGTGTGCATATATTTTTCTGATACTCTGCACTCCCATATGATGTACAATTACAATGCATACACACACACACAAAAGGAACAAATGGTCCATCCAAGGAGCAGTGTCAAAATTTAGTACATTGACACTCAAAAACGAACACACCCAAGACAGCTGGGGTTAATGGATTCTGTTTGTGCTTTAGGAGGAAGAAGTGTTAGGCTTATAGATACTAGCATGGTGCAGGCAGGCATATATGCCCTTCTGAGGATTTATGAATGCAGGAATAGAAGAGCTGTGCCAGGTAACTGTGGTAGACCTTGAAGAGTTAATTTCCTCTAGAGAGGAAGAGTTCAAAGACCCAGGTGCACACGTGTACAGGTGCCAACAGGTACATGGAGCATTCCTTACAGATGCAATGAGCCCTGGAAGGACTGAGGAGCTTTGTGACCGAGGAGCATGAAGACTGGGCACCTGACACCTGCTTCCTTTGGATCATGTTTTGGGGTTAGAATGTCTCTCAGCCCTCAGACCTCATACAGTAGAGAAGGGAGCCTGTTGGAGGTGGGACTTGGTTGCGAGGGAGGGGACCCTGGGGTGGTCTGCTGCAGCTTACAATTCTCTCTCTCTCTCTCTCTCTCTCTTTCTCTCTCTCTCTTTCTCCATGAACTGATAACAAACTCTCTTCTTATCTGCTATGTTCCCTTCCATCATGCCCTAAGGACCTATAGTTCCAGTTCCTGCTTGGCAGCCCATGTAAGTGGACTACATCTATAAACTGAAATCTTCAGACCCATAAGCAAATAAGCCTTTCTTCCTCTAAGTGATGCATGTTGGATATTTAGATCACAGTGGTGGGAATGTTGACTAAAACTGTTGCTTCAAGTGAAATGGAGAAGAACATGAGGATTCAGGGGAACCACATCTCTTTGATGATAACGTGGCTGGATTCTTCTTTTTTTTTAAATTTTTTTATTGTAGTAATTCGTGCAATATAGCATACATCTTTGTTAAGTACGAGTTGTTGACAACATATTTGCACACGGCTCTCATTTGACCCTTTCCCCAATTCCCACCCCAATCCCCTTCCCTTCCCTCCCCCTCAGGTTCACTTCGGTGAGTGACCTTGATATGATTGTGTAATTACATCATGTGCTTTAGGGCGTCCCTCTGCCCCCTGCGTCCACTACAATTAAATCAACTTCGTTGCTTATCGAGGGTCTCTCCTTTTCATCTGGAGACCCTCCTATGCCACATCCCCTCCCTAGCATCCACATATTA
>PVLC010007994.1:0-19026 GCA_004027655.1 Graphiurus murinus
TTTTTTGCGGTACTGGGGATTGAACTCAGGGGCATTCTACCTCTGAGCTATACCCCCAGCCCTATTTTTTATTCTTTATTTTGAAACTGAGTCTCACTAAGTTGCGGAGTGGCTCACTAGGTAGCTGAGGCTGGCCGCGAACCCGGATCCTCTGGTCTCAGCCTCCCGAATGCTGGGATTACAAGCATGCGCCACCACGCCCGGCTCCCAGCCCTATTTTTTATTCTTTATTTTGAAACCGGGTCTCACTAAGTTGTGGAGTGCCTCACTAGGTAGCTGAAGCTGGCTGCAAACCCGGATCCTCCGGTCTCAGCCTCCCGAATGCTGGGATTACAAGCGTGCGCCACCAGGCCCGGCTTACTGTGGTGTTCTAATAGTGAATTTTTTAAATTTCTCTTTTCTTCTACATTTATTAGTTGGAATTTTCCTGTAAGGAATAGTTGTGACATGTTCCCCCATTTATTTATTTACTCATTTTGTTATTTATATCATTCTTTCAAAAGAGAATCAGTAGATAAAAATAAAAATTTTTAAATGGAGAAAATTATTAGAGATCTATAGCTCCCCATCAATATTATAAAATTAATTTTCCTTTTAAAAAATTTAAAAATTTATCCACTTGTGCTGGACATGGTGACACATGCCTGTAATCCTAGTATTTGGGAGGCTGACAGAGGAGGATGGCAGGTTTGAGGCCAGCCTCAGTAACTCAGCAAAACCCTGTTTCAAAAAGAAGATAAAATAGAATTGGGGGTATAGCTCAAAGGTAGGATGCCCCTGGGTTCAATCCACAGTGTCATTTAAAAAAAAAAAATAGAAAGAAAAGAAAAAGATTGAAGTTGGCACATGAAAAGATCAATGACTGGAGGAAGACCAGTTGAAATAAGTGAAGAACACAGAGAAATAGAAGAAAGAAATCCCAGTCATCTGTGAGACAATTTTCAGTGATTATTAATATATGTAATTTTGGTCTGAGGAAGAAAAGAAAATAGAATACCAGAAAAGTTATGAAAATAATAACTAAATATTTCCAAATTTTGTGAAAACCACTGGTTTACTAATCAAAAAATAGGTAACCGAAGGCAGATTAAATACAAAGAAAAAAAAAAAAAAAAAAAAAAAAAAAAAAAAAAAAAAAAAAAAAAAAAAAAAAAAAAAAAAAAAAAAAAAAAAAAAAAAAAACCTAGTGCCAACATCATAAAAAAAGTGAAAAAACAATGATAAAGACAAAACCTTGACAGCAGCCAAAAGGGGGGAGGGGGGAAGAAGGGGACTATTATATAGCTGGGAGTAACAATATAAATAACAGCAGGCTTCACCATAAACGGTAAAAAACAGAAGGGAAAAAACATTTTGAAAGTGCTGAAAGGAAAAATAAAAACATCAAACTAGGTTTCTTACATTAGGAAAGGGAATTAAAGTACAGAAAGGGAGAAATCTAGAACAAACCATTATGGAGTTTGATTGGAATGAAAGATATCAGTATGAACTCATAGTCTTCAAAGTACTTACATAAAGATGTTTTTAAAAAATTAGCGTTTACATCTTGGCTTCTAAAAACTAATTATTCCCAGCCAGACGTGGTGGTGCATGCTTGTAATCACACTACTTGGGAGGCTGAGTCAGGAGGCTGAGTCAGCAGGGCCAGCCTCTGCTATTTAGTGAGGCCCTCTGCAAGTTAGAGAGTAAAAAATAGGACTGGGAGTGGAGCTTGGAGGTAGAATGCCCCTGGGTTCAATCCCCAGTACCAAAAGATGATAATAATGATAATAGTAGTTAGTAGTAGTAGTAGTAGTAGTAGTAATAATAATAATAATAATAATAATAAGATTTTTAGATCCAAACCCTTACTGCACAGCACACACAAGAATTAACTTGAGATGGATCACAGAATTAAACACAAATGTTAAAACTTTTAAGCTTCTTGCTGGGACGTGGTAACTCACGCTTGTAATCCTAGTACTTGGGAGGCTGAGAGGAGGATTGCAGATTTGTCACCAGCTTGAGCAAATTTAGTGAAGCCCTCTCCAACTTAGTGGGACCCTGCTTCCAAATAAAAAATAAAACAGGTCTAGGGCTGTAGATAAGAGATAGAATGCCCCTGGGTTTAATCCCCAGTACTAACACACACACACACACACACACACACACACACACACACACACACACAAGTTATAAGCTTCGAGAAGAAAACTTAGAATAATATCCTCAAAATCATGGAGTAACCAGAGATTCTGTAGTGTCCTATCTAAAAGAAAAAATTGACAGGCTGGACTTCATTAAAAAATTAGAAATTTCTCAACAAAATAAATAAATAAATAAATAGGTGAGCCAAAGACTGTGAGAAAATATTCAGAATATATACATCTGACAAAAGATTGGTATCTAGAACTCAATGTAGTTGAGCTCTAAAACTCAAAAAGACAATAATCCAATTTTATTTTATTTTATTTTTGGTACTGGGGGTTGAACCTGGGGGCATGCTACCTTTTTATTTTTATTTTGAAACAGGATTTCACTAAGTTGCTGAGGCTGGTCATGAACCTGTGGTCCTCCTGTCTTAGCCTCTCAAGTACTAGGATTATAGGCATGAGCCACTGCACCCAGCTCAAACAACAATCCCAGTATTTGAGAGGCTGAGACAGTGAAACCCTGTTTTAAAATAAAAAATAAAAAGGGGCTGGGGGGTGTAGTTTGGAGATAAAATGCCCCTGGATTCAATCCCCAATAGTGAGAAAAAAAAAAAAAACTAAACTAAAAATAATAACTTTATTTATAAGGATAGAAGAAACAGCTCCGGTTCCCACCAGAAAGAGAATAGAAAAAGTATAGTATTATTTATTCAGTGGAATAAAACCATAAGAGAATAAACTATTGAAATACACAGAAACATAGATGAATCTCATAAATGTTACACTGAGTAAAATCTAGACCCTAAAAATGCATGATTCCATTCCATGAAATTCTAGAAAAGGCATAACTGATTTATTGGGATAGTAAGCAATGTTTACTGTGGGGTAATTCAGTGAGGGTGGGGAAACTGACTGGGAAGGAGACCAATAAAATTTTCTTGGGTAATGAAGATGTTATACAGTTTGATTGGGATGATGCTTACATAGGGGGGGCAGATATAAAAAATTAATTGATTTATGCCATTAATATCTATATAATTCACTATGAAAATTTCAACAAAAAAATGAAAAGCAAATATAGCTAATATTTTAGAGAAAAGTATTCTAGAGGATTGTGTAGTCAATCAATAAAAATACCATGCTACTTTTCTAGGGGTAAGAAACAAAAAACAAACTTACGAGAGCTGGCGGTGTAGTTTAGTGGTAGAGTGCTTACCTAGTCCTGTGTTCAAATCCTACTGCAGGTCCGTACATGCATGCACACATATATACACATATACATACACATTTTGAAAAAGTTACAAAAGGTAGATAAACTAATTTATTTTCCTTCAAAATTATTCTCAGCCGGGCGTGGTGGTGCACACTTGTAATCCCAGTACTTGGGAGGCTGAGACAGAAAGATCTGGGTTCCCAGCCAGCCTCAGCTACTTAGTGAGGTCCTCCCCAACTTAGTGAGATCCTGTTTCAAAATAAAGAATAAAAAATTAGGGCTGAGGATGCAGCTCTGAGGTAGAATGACCCTGGGTTCCATCCCCGCAAAAAACAAAACAAAACAAAAAAACTATTCTTAGGTGGGCTTGGTGGCACAGGCTTATAATCCCAGTATACTTGGGAGAGGCTGGATCACAGGTTTGAGAACAGCCTCAACAAGTAGTGAGATTATCAACCTGGGGAGTCTCTGTTTCAAAATAAAAATAAAATAGGGCTGGGTGTAGAGTTCAGAGTTAGAGTGCCCCTGGGTTCAATCCCCAGTACCACATATACACATGCACAAAAATTATTCTCTTTCCTCATCATGCATGAGTATACCATGCTTAGGGAAGTATTAGATAGATAAAGAAAATCTATTCCAGGCCTTGGAAGAGTTTCCAGAGTAGGAAGTAGCTAGTGATATAGGCCTTTTTTTGTGGCAATTTATCTGTAAAATGGGTACATGACCTTCTTTATCTCCCAAGGAACTTAGATCAGTAAACTAAAATTTTCTCAGTCCTTTTGAGCCCTCTATAATAAAAAGGCTAAAACTTCAACATTTTACTATTATTAAACTCCTTCCAGTTTGAAATCAAACAAGTGAATTAGCTGCAGGCAAGATAGGTTTGGTCCCCATGCAACATTTGAAAAGGTAGCTTCGTTGCTGAACCAGAGGCAGAGTTTTGCGTTGGAGTACTTTAATACGTTTTTATATTGCATATAAAGCACATAAGCATAAACCAGTAAGATGCCTTGCTGAAAACTACCTTTGTGAAAGCAGGCTGTAATTCTGAACAAGTTTTCAATTTTCACACTGCTGCTAGGGTAAAACATTTTAAAGAGTTTAATTTTTTACAATGGATTCAATGACATAGGATTATCTAACAAAGTAATGGCTAATCAATAGAAGGTTTAGTTGTCAGGTGAAACATATAACACACTAAAAGGGATTGATTGCCAGACTTCTCCTTATTTACTAGAAGGTATATATTTAAAATGACACAAACTTGTTACCAGGCTGCATTCTTTTAACCTTGCAAAGAGCTGCTTAAGAAATCTGTTCAACAGCCCTATAGCAAAACAAGATATAGTATAATGAAAATGGCCTGCAATGGGGTGGATGGGGGGAGGGCAGGGATCTTCAGATATATAGCAACATCTAATCATGTCCCAAGCAAGAATATGGGATAAAAAGAGCAAACTACAAAGTAGCATCTAGGGAAGCTAGAACTGGCTTTAAAAATGCCACACAGATGCTACCAAATCTCCTTCAAGAGATGCAAAGATGCATCCCATCTCATTCCATGTTGTTCTTAGGACAGATTTTTAAGGAATCATGCAGCTGGGTACAATAGCACCCCTGTCCTTTCCCTTTTTCTTCTTTGTCTTTTTATTCATTAGGCAGGAGAGGGTTCTGGGGATTGAACCCAGGGGCACTCTACCTCTGAGCTACGCCTCCTGCCCTTTTTATTTTGAAACTGGGTCTCACTAAGTTGCTGAGACTGGCTTTGAACCTTCACTCCTCCTGGCCTCAGCCTTCCAAGCAATGGTAATACAGGCGTGTGCCACCGTGCCTGGCTCTTCTTCTTTTTTAATGGTCTATCCATATTAAGCACTGAACACAAAATTAATTGGGCCCATATGACTCTGACCAGCATATAAGCTGTTTCCTATATAATTTATTCAAAGTATCTCAGCTCTCTATATGAAAATACACTTTTTATGGTCATTGCAACCCAAGAGCTCAATAATATTTTTTCTACTAAAGTCAGTGATTACACAATTTATCAAAGAATGATTACACTGAAATAAAAATAAAAGAAAACACCAACCCCCTATATAGTCTTCCTTCCTAAAAGTAATTTTAAGAAAGCTGGTTATTAAATTGCTTCTTTTTGAAGATGGGTTTTTTGTAGCTAGGCACAAATTGCCAAACCATGTTTCTTTAAAAAAAAAAAAAAATGTTATTAGACTCTGAAGAATTCAGCAGAAGTGGGAAGCTATATAAACAAATCACTTCATCAGATTCGGAAAGATCACTTTTGTCTTACTTAAGAGACCTACATTAATTACCTTTAAGGTCTTTTACATGGACTATTTAAAATATGTACAATTTATTTATTTATTTCAAATGAGGTGCTTCTTCCAAAGTATTAAATAATGTCTACAAATGCAAAAGCATTTTTATAAATAGGTAATTAAAACAGATGACTAAAATTAAGTCAAGCTGCAAAACATTACCCAGAATGCAGTGTAATTTTTTTCTTTTTTTTAATAAACATCTCAGGCAATTTTTTTTTTCCATCCAAGGCCCAAAGCACTTCAGGGGGAAAAACAAAGTAGGTAGTTTCATAGGGTAAAAATCACATATATATAATGAAATAATGCCAAATCCTAAACTATTCACAAGATAGTCCCTTAAGCATAGTTTGTCATATTGCAATTACACCTTGCCTACTGCCAAGCCAAAGTGCTTACTATTGCCACTAGAGGGAGAAGTGTCTTAACACAAAGCAATGGCAGATAGGGAATGGGTTTTCTTGAACAATTATCAGAACAAAGCTCCCTTGGCTGTGTGTACCTTCTAATTACTCAATACAATTAAAATGACTAACCTAAAACAAATAGAAAAAAAAAAAAGCTGCTTGCCTGATAGTAGGGACTTCATTAAACCTTTTCCCCTCATCAATCAAATCAGAAAGAAGAGAATGCCATTATATATGAACATTACAGAGCTATTAAAGGAAGTAAATTCTGAGAGGTCTGATTTTTCCCCCCTTTAAGGATGAAAAGAAGTGGCTCCCTTGAAAAAAGAAATGTCATGGTATTTACCCATCTGGATGCTGCTTGAAAACAAATTGTCCTCCAAAGAACAGAAATACAGTATGTTTTCTCTCAGTTCACTGGCTTATGAATGACTTTTTGTTGTTGTTGTTTTGTTAATACATACTGTAATGCTATTTCTGTGTTAGTGATGTGCTTTTTCCTCCTACTCATCCAGCTGTAGAAAGGAGTCCTGTCCAGCAGAACTCCATGTGGGTTCTTGGCTGTTTTGTAGCTCCTCAACTGCTAGTTTTTGTAGATCTACTCCAAAGCTATGTTGAGAACAACATAGGAGTTTGGTTTTTTTTTTGGAAGGGGGAGGGGGATATGGTAGGCAAAAACAAAACAGCTACTTATTCTTTCTAAAAGGCATAAGTAGTTCCTTTTATAAGGTCCAATCATTAACAGAAGATGACAACAAAGTCATTTTTCTTCTGGCTGACAATTGTGACATTTTTCCAGCAGTGTGCAAGGTGTTGAAAACCTGGCAGCTGTTACCTCCTGGGACGAAGATACTTTTTTATCCTCCCTTGACAGTTTAACTCAGTGGGTCAGCACCTTTAAAGACTGCAAAGTATCCTCGAAGAGGATGGAAGCGTGAATTACTGCTCCCTCCCTAATCAATGTAAACCCTCCCTGCAGGTGAAGGCTCCCTCTATAGAGGTGCATGGGGGAGGAAAATGTAATGCCCTGAGCCAGATGGTTTTTATCTTGTTTTTAAAGAATAAAGGAACAAGCTAACAAGGGAGACAGCTACTTTGTTAGCTTCTTGGCCTCTCTCATGGCTTTGCATCCCCAGGGTTCCAGCTACACAAGAGAAAGAATACAGAAAAACGTAAACACTTAAAGAAATATAACTAGAGGGCTGGCATCATGCTGCTTTCAAAGAGTTGAGAGAGCTCTACTCAAAGCTTTATTTATCACTGCCCATGTTCTCAGGATGGAAAGTGGACACATACACAAAGGGAATGGGGGATGGGAGAAGGATTAGAGAGCGGTCCCAATTTACTCAATTACAGAGAAAGGCAGGGCTGACAGATCCTATTAGCACCAATGTGAAGCAAAGAAGAGCTGCATGTTGTAATGCTACATTTTCAAAAAGTAAATTGAGTACTTTCATGTACCCTGCCAGGCCTTTGCCCTCCATAACAGATATGAATAAAAGCTATGAAAACAGTGGCTATTGTTTCCTTGGCTTCACATTCTAGGAGGAAAAGTAGAAAGATGACTGTTTCTGCTTCATATATCCTTTCAGTAAGAGCTTATACTTAATGCCAAGAGATGAAAAGATTATTCTGAAACAAAGAAAATTAACTTTCTTTAAAGGATGCTCTTACTCCCATTATCCTCTCCTCCCTGGAAAAGATATGGGAAAAGGGGTATACAAAATGTCTTGGAATTACAGGGAGTCCTGTCTCCTAATGTTCTCCTCAGTATTTCCTTTTCTGCCAATGTCTTGGTCAGATTTTGGAATTACTGTTTTGGTGGCCATATAATACAAGCCAAGAAGTATTCTTTCCTGCTTTATTTTCAGAAAGGGTTTGTATAAGATTACTATTATTTCTTCCTTAAAATGTTTGTTGAGCCGGGCGTGGTGGCGCACGCTTGTAGTCCCAGCATTCGGGAGGCTGAGACCGGAGGATCCGGGTTCGCGGCCAGCCTCAGCTACCTAGTGAGGCCCTCCGCAACTTAGTGAGACTCGGTTTCAAAATAAAGAATAAAAAATAGGGCTGGGGGTATAGCTCGGAGGTAGAATGCCCCTGAGTTCAATCCCCAGTACTGCAAAAAAAAAAAAAAAAAATGTTTGTTGAAATCACCAGTGAAACCAAGTGAGCATTTTGATAATTAATTTGATAGGGCTATTCAAATTTTGTCTCACTTTGTGTTCATTTTGGGTTGTACTTTTCAAGGACTTTGTCCATCTCATCTAAATTCTCAAATTTTGGGCATAAAGTTGTTTATGTGTTCATGTTATTATTCTTTTAATGTTTTAATATATGTAATAACTGTAGTGATAACCCCTCCCCCCTTTTTAAGCTCCTCCAGTGTGTGTGTGTGTGTGTGTGTGTGTGTGTGTGTGTGTGTGTGTGTGTTACTAGGGATTGAACTCAGGGGCATTCTACCTCCGAGCTACTTCCAGCCTGATTTAATTTTTTATTTTGAAACAGGTGGTCTTGCTAAGTTGCTGAGGCTGGTCTTGAACCTTTGATCCTCCTGTCTCTGCCTCCCAAGTACTGAGATTACACATGTGAACCACCACACCAGGCTAAGGTCCTCCAATATTTAAATGGCTTGCTTCTCCAAGCCACATGTAGTAGTCATGTCATATCAACAATGGCAAAACTCTACTTTGGAATAACATGTAAACTATAAATTCAAAGCAATAGTAAACTGTCAGAACAAAACTGAACTTTTTTTTTTTTTTGAAGAGGCTGGAGTGGTAGGGTGTGGGTGAGGAGGGTGAGGAGTGGGCCAGGGTGAGGTGAAGAGGCATAAAGGGTTTCACTAAATTGCTGAGGCTGGCCGCGATCCTCCTGTCTCAGCCTTCCAAGCACTGGGATTACAGGCGTGCACCACCACGCCGAGCCAAAATTGAACTTTTTATAATAGATGGTGAGAGAGTTCCCAAAATCCCACTAAAAATATCTGCAAAAGAATCTGAAGTAAAGGAACTGGCCCACATGAAGCAAATCTTACTTACATAATACTAGGTATAAGGTGGCCTTGATATCTTTTTGTCTACAGAACAGGACTACAAAGCCAGGCGTGGTGGCGCACGCTTGTAATCCCAGCATTTGGGAGGCTGAGACCAGAGGATCTGAGTTCTCAGCCAGCCTCAGCTACCTAGTGAGGCACTCCGCAACTTAGTGAGACTCGGTTTCAAAATAAAGAATAAAAAAAAAAAATAGGGCTGGGGGCGTAGCTCGGAGGTAGAATGCCCCTGAGTTCAATCCCCAGTACCGCAAAAAAAAAAAAAAAAAGAACACAACTACAGGGAAACAAACAAAACAGCAATTAGAACTTCCTTACTGTCATACACATCAGAGAAAAGGAGGAGTTTAAGCAACTTACATATTATGTCCTATCTTTAAAAAAAAAATCAGCAGTGGGGTAATCAAGTTCAGGGCAGTCCTGGACAGCTGCCCTGTGACCCGCTTCTATTGACCCCTGATATTCATCACTCTTCCCTAAGATTGAGAGGGCAAGCTCCTAGGGAGTGACCACCACAATAGACAGACACAAGCCAACAGTAATCTGGTTCAAGCAAAAAACCAGATGGCACTGCAATAAATTTACAAATCTGCATTCATGGGGCTGTTAAAACACCCAGAAGCTAAAAGACTCTGAGGGCCCCAGGAGGATCTCCTACTTCCCTGTTTCTAAAGGCCATTTCTCTTTCCAAGAACATTGAGTTCATGCTCTTCACAAAGAGAATGGAGATAAAACCCTTGACAAAGGGGGAAGCAGGGGAGGGAGGGGGAAGAGCCTCATGACCTAATTAATCTCCAGAGCTTGGATCTCACACTGAATGACAGTAGAAAAATCATTTGGAGCACTAGAAAGGGGGGAAAAAAAGTTGTTAAATTAAAGTGGAGGGAGTGAAGAGAACCCTCTAAAACAGCAATGGAAAAAACAACAACATTAAATCTCTTCCAAATAGTGCACACAACAGATCTTGCAAGTAGAAAATGATTCAATAATGTATGCATTTATTTTTAAAATGAATCAGATTAGTCCCATGTGTGACCTGCTGGTCCATCTGTATGTGCTGGACTTAATAGGCACGATTCTCTCTTTTACTTCAGTTTGAAGTATGAGAGAGATAAATTTAGTTTAATTTTCAACAGATCAGCCTATCCATTTTCCAAATGGACCATCTGGATCAGCCTATTAAAATTAATTTATAACTTTGTAGAGTGAAAATTCGTTTGTTAGCTTAAATAAAGTTGCCAAAACTTTTTGTTGTGTCATTGTTTTTTGACAGTTGTTTTTGTGTAGTCCACAGTGTTTCCGCCTCCCAATTTATCTTATTCAATATTGTTCTATTGACTTAGGTTTACAGATCAGGTGTTTTTCCCAAATAGTCGAAGCTGTTTCAACATCAATTACTGATTGTTTGTTTACAAAGCTTCTTGAACTGACTCTGTTCTACTTAAAACATTTATTTAAAAGGGGGGAGGGGTGCCCCCCCAAGTGTTAACATATAGTAAATAAAAATGAACGTGTCATGGTTTCATTTCAAGTACTTTCCCTCTAAATTAAGACTATGCAAACTGGAGTTAGAAGGCAGAAGTAGTAATATTCTGGCAATGGTGAGGTCTGAGTTTCAAATCACTGATTTGCAATAGTTATCTAATCTCTTTAAGCTTCCATTTTCTTCATCTCTAAATTGGAAATCACATTACATTGAACAACTTTACAGGGTTACTGTGAGGATTAAATAAGTATCATGTTCATGGTGGATGCTCAACAAATATTAGATCTCTTTTTATACACCCTAGAACAATACCACAAATTCAAGTAACTTAAAAATATTTTTATCACTGCTACTGGTGTGTGTGTATGTTGCTAGGGATTGAATCCAGGGGCATTCTACCTCTAATCTATGCCTGTCTTAGCCCTATTTTATTTCTTATTTGGAAACAGGGTCTTGCTAAGTTGCTGAGGCTGGCTTTGAACCTGCAATCCTCCTATCTCAGCCTTCCAAATACTGGGATTATAGGTGTGTACCACCACACCCAGCTCTGCTGGTGCTCATCTTTCCTAATTTTATATTAAAAATGAATAGGTGACATACTTATTCTCTGACAACACTTATTTTTTATTCCAGTAAGTAAGGAAAATAGCCAGGTGTGGTAGCGCATGCTTGTAATCCCAGTACTTGGGAGGCTGAGACTGGAGCATCTGGGTTCGAGGCCAGTCTCAGCTACTTAGTGAGGCCTTCCGCAATTTAGTGAGACCCTGTTTCAAAACAAAGACTAAAAATAGGCCTGGGGGTGTAGCTCAGAGGTAGAATGCCCCTGGGCTCAATCCCCAGTTCCTAAAAAAGGAAAATTTTTAGCTAGCATATTTTGGACTTTTTTTTTTTGTGGTACTGGGTATTGGACTCAGGGACATTCTACCTCCGAGCTATACCCCCAGCCCTATTTTTTATTCTTTATTTTGAAACAGGGTCTCATTAAGTTGCGGAGTGCCTCACTAGGTAGCTGAGGCTGGCCACGAACCCAGATCCTCCGGTCTCAGCCTCCCAAATGCTGGGATTACAAGCGTGCGCCACCACGCCCAGCTTGGACATTTTAATTAAAAAAAAAAAAAAAAAAAAAGAGAGTACCATAGAATTGAACACTCACAGGTAAAATGTATTACCTTTCAGAGTTAAGGCCACATCAGTGAGCCAAAAAAACAAAAACAAACAAAAAATCAATGCATCAATGGTGGCCCTTCTAGGAAAGCAAGCAAAATATTGCTCAAACTAAAAAGGCACTAACTTAATCACGGGCAGATCTATTTAGGGTACTAATTTTTTAAAAAAAAAATGTATGAATTTCTTAACAGGAACATAAGGTTTTAAACTATTCTACCATTTGTACTTAAGAAGCACTTAAAGTTATTTTTCCTGAACAAAAAACCTTTTCTTTGATTTTAATATTCACTACATAGAACCAACAGGCCGTCTTGTACTTTTGCACCTAGGATGTTTTTTAAATTATCAGGATATAATGTTACCTGACTGAAATTGATGGCTATGGCCAGACCAACTTCAGAGTACAGAATTCGTAATTTAAGCGCCAATGTCTAAAGAATGGCAAATCAAGGGGTTTCTGTCTTTTGTTTGGTTATTGGTAGTTTTTTATTTTTAAGTAAGACTGAATTTCATACCTGTCTAAGTGAATTCTTCTCTGGTATTATCTTCCTAGGGGGTTCGCCATTATTACAGTCTTCTCTCTCTGAGGAATTCTGTGAAAGAAAGTAAGCTTTAATTCACTTCTCATTATCTTCAATCTTATTCTGAGGGAGTAAACTGAACTACATTTCTAATTCTGTAAGCTAGAACACCATGTATATTTATACATTTACTCATTTGAAGATTTATATACATATAGACATATACATATGTAAAGAAAAACATATGCCCATGTATATAAATAAATGTATATAGGGATCTGGTTAGAAAATGTTTCATCTATTTAAGCACTTCCCAGGAGATCACATTGATTAGAAGTCTAGTTTATCACCCTTTGAAAAAGGTTGACACTGGACAGGAGAAAATTCCAGCCCACACTTAGCTGATGACAAATTAAGCCACAATAATTAATTTCTTGTATATTTAATTTTATTTTTGATACTGGGGATTGAACTCAGAGGTATTCTACTTATGTGCTACATCCCAGCATTTTTTATCTTAAAACAGGGTCTCACAAAATTGTTGAGGCTATCCTTGAACCAGTAGTCCTTTTGTCCTCGTCTCTCATCTCAGCCTGTCAAGTACTGGCATTACAGGCATGTGCCACCACACCTGGCTTTCTTTTTTTTCTTTTGGGGGTACTGGGGATTGAACTCAGGGGCATTCTACCTCTAAGCTATACCCCCAGACCTATTTATATTTTTTATTTTGAAACAGGGTCTCACTAAGTTGCAGAGGGCCTCACTAAGTAGCTGAGGTGGGGGGGGGGGATAAACCTGCTATCCTCCTATCTCAGCTTCCCAAGTACTGGGATTATAATCAGTACTGGGATTTTTAAATAATGTTTTCAATTATCACAAATGTTTGGTTGGTACAGATCTTGAAAAAAGGAATCTGAAAAATGGTTTTCTCATTTTCCTTTTCTCAGATTTTCTCTTCTTCAATTAAAGTTTTGTTTTAGCACAAAACAACATTTAATCAGTAGTTTAGGATTAGAGTCACTATCACCTCAAAGAGCAGCTGGAAGACCCTAAAACATCCATCAGATTTTCATATTCTAAGGAGGGTGAAAAACAACATTCAATTAAAAATGAGTCCAAAAGTGCTAAAAATCTGATAGACAACATAATGTAAATCACTATCTGCAAGGCAAAATTTAAAAAAAAATCCAAATTACATATTATTAGGGTTCTATTTTCCGAAGCTACATTTGTAAATAACATTTTTAAATCTTGCAGCTGACACATTAATTACATTACATATAGAATCACATTGTAACTGGGAAGTTATTTTATTTTTAAATCCCAAAATTATTTCCAACATATGAGTTTACCTGAAAAAAATTTCATACAAGTATAGAAGCATTATTATATAATCATTACTGCATTTTAAGTGTAATACAAGTTATATTTTATGGGCTTATATCAGATCTTATATTTTAAAAGATATTGAAAGATTGAAAATGCACCATTATCTAAGGCACTTTCACCACTGTGGCTAACATCTGAGTGCTTTGTGAACTGCCTTTAGCTGACTTGATAGACCAGTACCCCGAAAGTGTTCCTTTTGGGCAGAAATTTCTTATAAGATTTAACTTGACATTTCAAATGTGTGATGATTATGGTTAAGGGCCCTAAAATTAAGACAAAGAAGAAAAAGAAAGCTATATATAAGCAAAGGGACAGAGAGATACAAGAACTTCAGAGTTCTAAATTCTTGTCTTCCCCAATTTGGAAAAAAAAAAAAAAAAAGGAACAAAGACTTTTATCAAAAATTGGGGAAAGGCCGGGCGTGGTGGCACACGCTTGTAATCCCAGCATTCGGGAGGCTGAGACCAGAGGATCCGGGTTCGAGGCCAGCCTCAGCTACCTAGTGAGGCACTCCGCAACTTCGTGAGACTCGGTTTCAAAATAAAGAATAAAAAAAAATAGGGCTGGGGGTATAGCTCGGAAGTAGAATGCCCCTGAGTTCAACCCCAGTACCATACACACACACACACACACACACACACAAAAAAAAAAGGGTAAAGAAGCTGGGTACACACCTGTAATCCTAGTACTTGGGAGGCTGAGGCAGGAGAATAGCAGGTTCTAGGACAGCCTCAGCAAGTAGCGAGACTCTTCATCAACCTAGTGAGACCTTGTTTCAAAAAAAATAAATAAAAAAGATAGAGCTAGAGATATAGCTCAGAGGTAGAATGCCCCTAAGTGTAATCCTCCCCAAGACCACCCAAAAAGGGGGGAGGGGGAATATAATTGGGTTACTGACTGACTATAAAACATGACAAATGAGGGAACTAGGTGGTATTGTTTAAAATAACTCTTAAGCTGGGCATGGTGGCGCATGCTTGTAATCCCAGTACTTGGAAGGCTGAGACAGGAGGATTGTACATTTGCAGCCAGAACCAGCTACTTAATGAGGCCCTTCGAAATCCAGTGAGACCCTGCTTCAAAATAAAGAATAAAAAATAGGACGGGGGGTTAGCTCGGAAGTAGAACGTCCCTGGGTTCAATCCCTAGTACTCCCCCACACCAAAACAAAAACAAAAACAAACTCTTAACAGGAAAAAGAACAAAAACCCAAATATTGTTACAGCTAGTTCTTTTTAGATAAATTAACTTTTACTCTGAACCATCCATCACGAGAAAGTGAATGAAAACAAAACAAAATCCAAAGTTGTTGGTACATAAAACAGGTAGTAATGTAAAACCGTAAAGGGTATCAGGGCCAAGCAGCAGTACCCTCCTAATAGTGAAGTGGGGGTGCCAGTGAAGAGATGAACAGCTCTAGTTTTGGGGGTAGCAGGGGAAGATGAAATAGTCATTTGTACCTAAGTGATCACCTCTGTGGTCCTCAGAGGCTCACAGCATCACTCAGGAGAGCTCAGCACAGTTATTCCTTGTCTTATCTGTGAGGAATTCCAATAAGAAATATGCTTAATTGCCCTGGATCAACAAGCTAAATTCAGTCTGATAAATTCTATTTAAGGGGAATGAGTTGGTGCAGGCAAGAATCATCAATGGCCAGTAGTGGTGGCACATACCTGTAATCCCAACTACTAGGGAAGCTGAGGCAGAAGGATCACAAATTCAGGGCCAGCCTGGGCAATTTAGACCCTGTCTCCAAAAAAACTTTAAAAAGGGCAAGGGAGGTGGCTTAGTGGTAGAGCACTTGCCTACCACTAGCATGCACAAGGCCCAGGGTTCAATCCCCATTACTGCCCTCCTTCAAAAAACAAACAAACTATAGTTACATAATCTCAATCTCAAAATATTTCTGTTAAAATAATATTGCTGGGCATGGTGGCACATGCTTGTAATCCTAGTACTTGGGAGGCTGAGACAGTAGGATCACATGTTCATGGCCAGCCTCAGCAACTGAGACCCTGTTTCCACATAAAATAATAATAAATAGGGCTGGGAGTATAGCTCAGTGGTAGAATGTCCCTGGATTCCATCCCCAGCACCAAAAAATAAAACAAAATGAAATAAAAATACTTAATATTTACAAAGGAAAAAACAGTAACCTTACAGTGGAGAAACCCGACAGACGCCACTTTAATATTATGCGTCTCTTGATGTGATGTACTGAGAACCTTCTTGCCCAAAACACAATACCTAAACCTACTCATAAGAAAACATCAGACAACACAAAATGAAGGACGACCTATAAAATCACTAGTTTGTTCTTAACAATTTGTGTTCTGAGATTTTTCTTTTCCCATAAAAAGGACATTATTATGAGTAAGGTGGAAATTTTTGAGTAAGGTATACAGATGCATTAATAATAGCTTTTATTAATATTAAATTCCAAATTGTTTCCCCACTTTTAAAGTTTATATACAGGAAAGTTCACTTTTTGGTATATGGTTCTCTGAATTTTGATAAAAGCATACACCACAAAGTATGAAACAATTCTATCACTTCTCAAATTCCCTTGTACTTCTCATTTATACTCTACCCTCTCCCTGCTGAAAACCACTAAATTTTTTTGTACTGGGGATTGAATCCAGGGGCATTCTAGCTCTGAGCTACACCTTCAGCCCTTTTTGTTTATTCGTTTTAAAACAGGGTCTCACTAAGTTGCTGAAGCTAGCCTTGAACCTGTGATCCTCCTGTCTCAGCCTCCCAAGTACTGGGATTACAGTACTCAACACCACACCCCACCAATTTTTTTATTAGCACAATAACTTTGCCTTTACCAGATGTCATATAAATGGAACCATGTAGTATGTAACCTTTTGAATCTGGCTTTTTTCACCTAACACAATACACCTGAGAACTACTAATGTGTTATATGAATTAGTGTTTCTTTCCCTTTTTTGCTATGTAGTATGTACTGCATGGATGGACTACAGGTT
This sequence comes from Graphiurus murinus, assembly GCA_004027655.1. Taxonomy (NCBI): domain Eukaryota; kingdom Metazoa; phylum Chordata; class Mammalia; order Rodentia; family Gliridae; genus Graphiurus; species Graphiurus murinus. The sequence continues at coordinate 16,694 of PVLC010007994.1, forward strand.
GTTTAGCCATTTGGTTTCCTGACTTTGGTAATTTGTACTGTGGTTATTTAAAACAAGGACTTTGTTTTTAGGACACATGCACTGAAACATTTAGGGGTGGAGGGATACTATGCCTTTAACTTTCAAATGGTTCAGAAAAATACATACATGGATATATACGTGTGTATATATGTATGTATAGAGAAAATGCAAATGTGGTAACATGTTAACATTTGGGAAATCTGTGAAGGGTATAAGGGACTTCTTTGTACTATTTTGTATGGGGTGGGAGGTCCTGGGAGGTTGACTTCAGGGGTGTTCTACCTCTGAGCTATACCCTCAGTCCTATTTTATTTTTTATTTTGCAACAGGGTCTCCCTAAGTTGCTACAGGCCTCACTAAATTGCTGAGGCTAGTGGTGAACCTGTCTTAGCTTCCCAAGTATTAGAATTACAGGTGTGCAATACCATACCTGGCTTTTCTTTGCCCTGTTCTTTCAACTTTTCTGTAAACACTAAATTATGTCAAAAATCAAATAATAGGTTAAATCTAGAATAAAACAATAGGGGAAATATAAGTGAAAAATAAATTTTAGAAGAAAAATTGCATCAAAAATAATTAAAACTTATATTCTATTATTTAACTCTAGGCCAACTATAAGCAAACCTGTCTGCTGAGAATAACTCATTCCTATCACTCAGAATGAACATTTTATAATTGTAAATAATTTGCAGGATGTAGTTATAGTTCTTGAGTATCAACATTCTATAAACAACATCATTATATTAAAATACTGCTAAGCTGGGCGTGGTGGCGCATGCTTTTAATCCTAGTACTTGGAAGGCTGAGATAGGAGGATCGCAGGTTCGAGGACAGCCTCAGCAAGTAGTGAGACTTTCATCAACCTAGTGAGACCCTATTTCCAAATAAGAAATAAAATCAGGCTGGAGGTGTAGCTCAAAGGTAGAATGCCTCTGGGTTCAATCCCCAGTACCACAAAGATAAATTAATTAATTAGTTAACTAATTAATTAAACTGCTGAGCCAGGGGGCAGCAGTGCATACCCATAATCCCAGTACTTAGAAGGACGACAGAGGAGAATCACAGGTTCTGGGCTGGTCTAATCAATTTAGTGAGACCCTGTTTCAAAATAAAAAATAAAAAGGGCTAGGGATAGCTCCTAGGTAGAATACCCCTGGGTTCAACTCCCCAGTACAAAAGAATTCTCAAAAAGATTCTATATAATGTGTTACCCTTCATATTGACTCCAAATAGTTATTTCTAATCCTAATTTACTAGCTTAGAGTTAAATGAAGCAGAATACAAGTTTTGGTGCAGTGGCACACACCTGCTCTCCCAGTACTTGGGAGGCCAGACAGGAGGACTGCAAAGTTTGAGACCAGCCTCAGCAACTTAAGACCCTCGGCAACCTAGTGAGATCATGTTTCAAAACAAAGAAACAAAAAAGGGCTGGGAGAGTAGCTCAGACACAGAATGCCCCTGTGTTCAAGTTCCAGTGCCCACACACCCACACGCAAAAGAGTAAAAGTCTCAATGACACCTCTGAATTGAACTTCAAATTGAAAACTTTCAGGCTGTAATACTGACAGACTTAGTAACAGAGGTTTGTGTAGGGAAAGTAAAAAACTGAAGTACTGCTAAAGCTCATGCATGAGATCTCAGGGATGCATTTTGGATAAAATGTTTTCAGAAATAATTTGGAATAAATTAAGAAAAAGCAATCATATCAATAAAGTATTATGATAATAAACTTAAATTGTCTCCAAGTCAACACATTGAAATTTAAAGCACTCTTGCCATTCGTATCCATTTCCCCCCAATTTTTCTTTCCTTTTTTTTTTTTTTTGCAGTACTGGGGATCAAACCCAGGGGCATTCTACTTCTGAGTTACATCCCCAGCCCTATTTTTTAGTCTTTATTTTGAAACAAGGTCTCATTAAGTTGCAGAGGGCCTTACTAAGTAGCTGAGGCTGGCCTCGAACCCGGATCCTCCAGTTTCAGCCTCCCAAGTACTGGGATTACAATTTTTCTATTTATCTCAGACTTAAATCCTCAGAATTAGTTTTTACTCATTTTTTTTTTATTCTTTGAACATACCTAACCAATTTCCAGCCTGCACATTTTCCTTTGAATCATCTATTTTGATACATCTGACACTAATTTTGTATTTCCACTGCTTCTCTTCGTCCAGATCACCAACACTTCTTGCCTGTGCTATTAGTATTAAGATAACCTTCTCACATCCTTGCTTAAATCTGTGTCTTGCACATTCTATACACTACTGACAGAATCATCATTCTAAAAAGGTTATAGTCCTGATAAAAAATTTTTCT
>PVLC010007994.1:19126-31626 GCA_004027655.1 Graphiurus murinus
ATCCCAGCATTCGGGAGGCTGAGACCGGAGGATCCGGGTTCGCGGCCAGCCTCAGCTACCTAGTGAGGCACTCCGCAACTTAGTGAGACTCGGTATTCAAAATAAAGAATAAAAAATAGGGCTGGGGGTATAGCTCAGAGGTAGAATGCCCCTGAGTTCCATCCCCAGTACCGCAAAAAAAAAAAAAAAAAAAAAAAAATTCTAGTTCCCTTTCATCTATAGGATAAATACAAACTACTATTTCTTTCTTATTGGGGGGATGAAATCAAACTTTTTTTGATGTGCATGTGGTCTGAGGATTAAATCTACCATTCAGTCACACCCCCTTTTTATTTTTATTTTTAATTTTGAGGCAGGGTTTCACTAAGTTGCCCAGGCAACTCAAACAGGCAATCCCTTGCCTAAGTCTCCTGAGTCACTGGGATTACAGGCCTGTGCCACTGCATCCAGCCAAATCAAATTTCTTTTTTTTTTTTTTTCTTTCTTTCAGAATTGGGGATTGAACCTGGGGCATTCTACCTTCAAGCTACATCCCAGTCCTATTTTTAGTCTTTATTTTGAAACAGGGTCTCACTAAGTAGCTGAGGCTGGCCTCGAACCCAGATCCTCCAGTCTCAGCCTCCCAAGTACTGGGATTACAAGCATGTGCCACCACACCTGGCCAAATCAAACTTCTTAATAAAGTATAGCATCCATAATCTGGCCAGCCTAACTTTTCATCAAAGTCTCTCTATTATTTACATAAAAAGAACACTTTCTCATCCTTTTTTTTTTTTTTTTAAGGGGCAGGGGGTACTAGAGATTCAATTCAGGGGAATTCTACCTCCAAGCTATATATCCACTCCTATTTTATTTTTTATTTTGAAATAAGGTCTCACTAAATTGCTGAGGCTGGCTTTGAACCTGCAATCCTCCTGTCTCAGCCTCCCAAGTACTGGAATTACAGGCATGTGCCACTATGTCCAGCTCTTTTGGTAATTCTATTCCCTTATGCCTTCTTTCCTAGTCTTTGCATCTACCAAAATCCTGGTTTAGGAGTCAACTAAAATGATACATTTCTTAGAAGTCTATGCTTCCTCTACCAAAAGCCACAACTGGAATTAATTTCTCTGAATCAACATTTTGTTTCCAATTTGGTACTTGATCTTTGTATTTATACATCTTTCTGTTCTATTGTATATGAACATGCTTCCCCCCACCCCCACCTCATCCTGTACTGTAGGTTTCTTCAGGGCAGGAACACAAAACTTTTCCATTGTCATATTCCAGTAGCTCAACACAGACAGAATATGAGTTTTAAAATGTTTGTTGGATTGAATAGCATTTTCACATTAATCTTTCTTAAACACCACTAATGTCACAATGGTCTTTTCCTCAAAAATTTTAGTGTTTCCATGAAATCAAATATGAAGTTCTCGACCTGGTTTTCAGGACCTTCCAGAATTTTCTGCTCCATTATACCAAGTTATTTCTCTTAACATGTGTTTTCTATCCTAGTTAAACAAGTCTCTTTGTAAATTTCACAAACGTGCTATAATCACATCTTGAAATTTTCAGGCTGGAAGGATCCTTAATTCTCACCTAGTTCATTTGACAATTATAAACACAGGAAGATTATTTAATCTATTAAATTCCCATATAACCTTAAAATGAAACTCAAGGGTCATCTTCTTTAGGAAACCATGTTATTTTTCCACCTTACTCTACTAGAAATTCCTTAACATTTTTATCTTGATTATAATACCAATACAACCATTTAGAGCAGGAGTTATCAAGTTCTGGCCTGTGACATATTTTTGCAAATAAAAATTTTGAGAAGCCTAGCATGGCAGCAGCAGACCTATAATCCCAGTACTTGGGAGACTGAGACTTAAGGATCACAGGTTTGAGGCCAGCCTCAGCAACTCAGCAAGACCCTGTTTCAAAATAAAAAATAAAATAGAGCTGGAGCCGGGCGTGGTGGCGCACACTTGTAATCCCAGCATTCGGGAGGCTGAGACTATAGGATCCAGGTTCGCGGCCAGCCTCAGCTACCTAGTGAGACACTCTGCAACTTAGAGAGACTCGGTTTCAAAATAAAGAATAAAAAATAGGGCTGGGGGTATAGCTCAGAGGTAGAATGCCCCTGAGTTCAATCCCCAGTACTGCAAAAAAAATAAAAATAAAATAAATAAATAAAAATAAAATAGAGCTGGAGGGGTACCTCAAAGGTAGAATGCCCTTGGGTTCAATCCCCAGTACCACAAAAATAAAAAATAAGTAAATAATTTTAAAAGTTTTGATACACAGCCACAACTTTCTTTTACCTTTTGTCTATGGCTGTTTTTACACTACAATAGCTCAGTGATTACAACAGATACCCTAAGGCCCTGAAAACCTCAAATGTTTATTATCTGGACCTCTAAGCTTACCAACCCTTGATTTAGGAGGGTTGAATAACCAAAGCGATCTCAACTTTTCAGTTTTTTGGGTTTATTATTTTTGTTTTTTTTTGGCCCAAAACAAGAAAGATGTTTGGATGACAGCACACAGCAGGATCATAGCTGGGGCAATATTCTCTAAGATCTAGTAAGTGGCTGATTTACTGTTTTCAGTTATCTATTTGAACACACAATTCCTGATAACATGGATAATTAAGGGTTTATTATATAATCAAATGAAAAACTAAACTAATTTACTCAATGATGAAAAGTCAAGCCACTCATAATGACTTATAATAATCTTTGAATAAGCATCTTGCTCAAGGTTGGATGGTTCAACAGAGCCTGAGACTGTCTGAATAGACATTTGTTATAAGTAAAATAATTAGTTCCCAAACTAGAAGAAACATTTTCCACCTAGGCCATAGTCTTCACTGGGAGAATTCAAAGTACTCAGTAACTGGGATAATTATATCATTTTAGCAAAGCAAGTATATTGTGAACCATAACTGATTTTGAACCCATTTTAAAAATGGACACAACTGCTCATGTAGAATGGCAACCCACATGGAAAAAAAAAAATTGAGACCCATTTCAACTAATAGCTTTATTGATAAAGTTTTCTCATTAATTGTTATATGACTTGGAGCTAATTATAGCCTCCAAATATATAGGAGTTGCAATTGATAAAAACTAGTAATGATTATTCTTTTACAGGGTTAAAAGGTAATTTAGCTCTATGAATAAAGGCATTCAAACTCTTCAATGAGAAGCAACAGGAAAAAAACATTGTGTATGTCTCTAATCCAATTTTAACCAATCCTTTTAGGACACGGGGGAAAACTTAGTTAAGCTCAGAAGCTGATTGGAGAATCCTCTTACAGGACCAGTTTAGGGGAAGACCTGAAGTGTCCTCTTAAGATAACATTCTCTCGCATGTTTTCACCACATTGCTTCTCTAGAACATTTATCATTTGACATACTCTATTAAACCACAACCACATCAAAGCTTCCCTATACTGACAAACTTCAACAGATCCACCAGTTAAAGCATTCTATGAGCGCTATTTTCTAGTAATACACCAATCCCAGCACAGTACTAGGAAACAGAATGTGAAAGCACTCACTAGGACGACCAAACAGGACTTCCATTAGTACTGCCTGAATCCCTGTGACAGAAGTCAAAGAATTGCCAAGTAGGTTTTTTCCCCTGCTACACTGTCCAACACTAATTATAAAACATTACAGATGCAGCCTTTCTCAAAATGCAAAGGGATCGTGTATATTTGCAAAGAACAACTATTTTTTATGCTTCCAAATTCTTAATCCTGTTTGGAGCTGTCAGTGGGGGTTAATGGAAGCCTTGGATAGGAGAATTCCAATCTGGTTGGCAGATGGATAGGTTGGTTATAGCTGCATAACTATGTCTTGCCTGCAGGCACAATTCAGAACACTGTTAAAGCAATATAAAGTCTCTGTCAAGCTGAACCATTTGGATCAGTAGCAAGGAGAAATAATAATAAAAAAGAAGTTCATTTCTGGGCCTTGTGCATTTATGCTAGTATGCAGAAACTGATTAATTGTCATAGTGTGCTGGTCTTCTATACCTCAGATTTCTACTTCTGGAGTAGATTTTGCATGCTAATATAATCATTCTCCCTCTTGAGACATTAGCAAATAATCAAATGAAAAACAGGATCATAATTTACTGAGATTCGAGCAATTCTCTATGCAAATTTGACTTGTTATTGCTGCTGCCTCGTTAATCTGAATGCCTTTGACAAACTCCTTTGATTTATGAACTCGTGACAACTCCAATGTGTATATATTTTGCTAGATTGACATTATCATTAAGAGTGGGTGGACTGAGCTCACATGAATGGCTGATTTTACTCGCTGGTGTCTGCTGCTCAACAGCTGAGCATCTCCTCCTCACAAAGCCCCTGAGCGGCAGGCTCTTCCCATCTTCCCATCCATTCATCATCTCGATGTTAATTGGCCCAGGCTTTAAGCAAATTTTCAACACGATTTAAAGGCACGATGACACTGATTACTGACCCTCTGCCATACGGTGCCTATTGATTAACCTGACAGAGATGATGAGCTTGAGGGAAACTAGGTGTGTGGGGACCTCAGGGGGAAAAATATATTGTCTATGCAGGCAAACACTTGTCATTACCTCACAAACCAGAATCTGCACAGCTCACATTCTTAAAACACACTACTGCTTTAACACTTAACAGCTAACAGAGAAAGTGCTTTCTCTATTCAGAGATATTACAGATATGTCATGTCAAAGCACATGACACATTCAGTATTTAGAAGAACTCCCCAGATAGATGGCTGCCTTTCAACCAATTATGCTTGTGCTGGTTGATGTATATATTTTAGTTTAAATTAGAAGAAAGTACTAGGGTAGCCCTGTAGTGTTATATCAGAAAACAATAAGAATGGGGAAACAAACTAGATTCTTGAAAATAGAAGGAAGAGTTAAAATCATCTCACCAATACTGTAACAAGCTGGCATTCTACCACTATTAAAAGAAGAGATACTCTCAATGAGAAACATCACCTGTATTTTACAAATTTTATTTTCTGTTAATACCACTCCCTGATTTCCACTGTCAAACTATTCCCAACACAGAAATTACCAACTGAATATTCTTAAAAAGCAAAATATTATTTTAAGTCTAACAAACATACTCGTTAAATTCTTGCTTGCCCACATTCAATTAACTGTTGTACAAACTGTTTACTTAGGGAAATTGTGCAGGATCTTTGAAACTAAGCTTCAAAAAATCGAAATGCTTAATTGTTGAGAAGAAAATCTAAAAGTTCATAATTAAGAGTTACTGAGTGCATACATTAGTAACAAACAAAAACTGCTTTAAGATATTGCTAGGTCTGCAAATTTACACAAGCAAAGTCATGCAGCACACCATCATGGATCAGACAAAAACATCTTTAGATAGGGATGGTTATTATTTAAAACAAAGCCAACAAAATATCCTCCCTCTGGCCACACATATCACCTTGTTTACTTACGAGTCCTGGGGGGACAGCCAATATACAATTTTATACACGGAGATTTTGGAGCAGCACTAACAGTTATTTCAAAGCTAAAATAATAGAAAACTGAACAACAGCCCAGCTGTAGACCCTATTACAGTGACATGGGCTGTTAATGTAAGAGATCAAATGTTTTTCAAGTCAAACAGCATTGGTGCCTGTTATACTGGAACATGTAGCTTACTCCCTAAAAGCCTGCCTCCTGCTCTTTTAAGATAAACAAGCTCAACTAAGCACTGAGATGCTCTGATAAGGACAGAAAAGATGAACTGCACCCAGGAGTGACAGGGCAAGGACATGAATGAGCACTGTTGGTTTTGTTAACTTTCAAGTCATAGAAAACATCACAATACATTTAATATTTTACCATTAATTTTTTTTTTTTTTTTTTTTTTTTTTTTTTTTTTTTTGCGGTACTGGGGATTGAACTCAGGGGCATTCTATCCCCGAGCTATACCCCCAGCCCTAGTTTTTTTTTTTTATTCTTTATTTTGAAACCGAGTCTCACTAAGTTGTGGAGTGCCTCACTAGGTATTTTACCATTAAATTTAACTATAGAAGAAAGATAAATTTTCAGCAATAAATATGCCCCCCCCCAATATAGCTAAAACAATTATCTGTTTTGTGACTAGGAGAGAGATTATACAGCTGTCTGAACATACTCAGCTTTGTAACTTCTTAATCAAAGGTTTGAACATCAACTTAGCAATGACTCTGGGTATATAAAAGAGTTTGTAATTATGTTAATATGTTTCACATCAGAAGTAATAGTCCATTTAAACTCTAAAGGTTTTTTGGCTCTAAAGCCTTGATTTAAAAACAAACAAAACTTTACACATACTTTCAAGTATGAGGATTTTTTTTTTTACATTTTATTCTGCTTAACATAACAGTGCAATGACCAAATCACACCTATTTATAACAATGTGGCTTAATATTTTAAAATTCCAAATAGGTTTAAAAAGTAGGCATCTATATAGTTCTATAGGTTGTTTTTATTGTCAGACTAAGTATCATTTTTAAAAATTAGTTTCATACATGTTTATAGTGTTTAAAATACAATGCACAAAGCTAAATAAGCATGATAAAATGAACATAAATTTACCAGACAGATTTGGGATATAAAGTCTTCCATAATAAAAAGCCAAGAACACTTATCATGTGAACAAAAATATAACTAGCTCTAATTCACTTCTTTTACCCTTACATCTACATGAATTTTAAAGTTCCACACCTTCAAAACATCACCCTCATGTTTATATATTTAGGACAGATCTTTTGTGCTATAATTTTCTTTGTTGCCATATTTACACAGTATTTCATCCAGGGATCCTTACATACTTCTGTGTGAATTAAGAGGCAAACATTTGCTTCTACTAATAAGGACATCTGGTTATTTTTGTAACTCGAAGACATCTGCATTATGTAGATCTTTTTGATTTCTCAAAATCAGGTTGAGAACTATAGAACCTTAAGACGAGCACCAAAATCCTTTCTTTCTAATGAACGGTTACTGCTGTCATTCATGTTCCTGAGGGATTTGGTGTTACCATTTTATTACAATTCAATAGTATCTTGAAAGAAATTTAAGGCTCCTTTAACCTGATAAACTGTAATATCCCCAAATAACCAGATTGGTCAAAATTGTGTTTAGGTCTGTCTGTCCCTCCCTCCCTTCCTTATTTCTTTCCTTATACTGGGGATTGAGCCCCAGGGCATTCTACCTCCAAGCTATGCCACAGCTGTTTTTATTTTTTATTTTGAAACAGAAACACTAAGTTGATGAGGGTCTTACTTGATGATGAGATTGCTGAGGCTGGTCTCAAACCTGTGATCCTCCTGTTTCAGCCTAGTAAGGACTGAAGATTATAGGTGTGGGTCACCACACATGGTGTAGTGTATATATTTCTATTGTGAACTGCCTTTTATTTAATCATTCTTTTTCCTCTTATTATTAAGAAATTATTATTCTATTGTCTTATTATCCTGTGTCCTTTCTCACTAATTATACAGTCTTACTGTCTTTTCAATTCTTTAAAATTAAATGCCTTTCTTTTCACTGACTCTTACAAATTTTTTGGTTCCCAAGACTGAAAAACATGGCCCAGTATAAGTCTAAATATATGCTTTAAAGATCAGGGATATATTTTTAAAACAAAGAAAACACACACCACTTTATATCCTGTTTTCCTTTTTTTTAGGTGGTACTAGGGATTGAACTCAGAGGCATTCTACCTCTGAGCTATACCCCCAGCCCTATTTTTTTAATCTTTATTTTGAAACAGAGTCTCACTAAGTTGCTGAGGCTGGCCATGAACCTGTGATCCTCCTGTCTCAACCTCCCAGGCACTGGATAACATTTGTGCACCATCAGGCCCAGCTTCCTTTTCCTTTTAAAATGCTAAGTAGACTACCTATATTCCTTATTCAGGATATGTAAATTTAATTTCTAACTTTTGCTTTTACTCTAAATCCTACTTTCTTGTTTTCTACTCATCTCCCCTCGAGATACCAAAAAGCTAGAATGAGGGAAAATACGGGAAACAGCTAATATAACTTAAATCAATTGCATTCTCATAGGTCTCTAAGTAGCCAGACACCAAGGTTGTATTGACCAAGCCTTATATTTCTGATAGGTCAAAGATTATACACACTGATTCATGTCTTCAATTTTTTCACTTAATATTACCAAGCAACAAAATGAAAATAAAAACCAAAATAGATTAACTTGGAGTTCTGCCAGAAATACTTTTTAAAAATTTATTTGGGAAGATGGGCTAATTTTACTGTCCCAGGCAAAAACAGTATTGACGGTTATTTTTGCTGTTGTTCTTGTTCCTGTTTAAAATGCTCTTTGATGAGTAACAAATCTTAGAAGATTTTTCTTTTTCTCCAATAGAAGGGATTTTCTTTTCCTACTGCAACTGATCTCTATTTAAAGGGTATGTCTGTGTGTTATTTGAACAAAATTATTTCTCTTAAGCCTAAGGTCTTATATTATTGGGATGCTAGAAAATGGCTGCATATCTCTATCTTCCACTTTGCTAACTATACAAAATTATTTACATCTCTGACATCCTACAATTAGATTACACTATCATTACTTTCTACACCCTCGTTGTCTTCAATCTAAAGAATCACAAGATCTTTTCTAAGAATTACCATATTAAGCACTACAATTATTAAAATTGAAGTAAAGATTATTCTTTGGAAACATTACTAAGCCCTTGTTGATTAAAAAAAAATAAGTGAAAAACATTAATTCAAATGTTCCTGAATTACTCTTTGATCAACATCTCAATTTTAAGGGGCCATTTGATTAAATTTAAAATTCATTTTAGCATTGAAATTCAAATGCTAATTTTAATCAATCATCTTTTAATAAAATCTGTTATTAGCTATCATCAATAGCATTGATATTTTATGGGATTAAAAAACTATTTCATCAACTTCAGAGTTTGATAATGGATAACTGGTTTAACAGATATCAAAAATTAATTTTAATACCACAGTACTTGTTCTTGCAATATAGAAGTTGTGGATTTTATAATAGCCAACTTTGGTACTGGTTTTTCTGCCCAAATTCCCTCTTATGCAAACCAATGTATATCTTTTGATCCCGCAGACAATGAGAAATTGTTGACTTCAAAACCAGTTGCCTAACACTGATTGCTGTACAAAGAACATTTTGAGTAGTGGTCAGTAAAGAAAGTACAGTCATTTCTAAATGCCAGTGGTTTCCAAAATCTCCTTTCCTTCTGAGTGGAATGAAGTCTGAGAGCACTGACTGGTGGGTCATTCGACCCACAAGGGCCTGGAAAGGTTTCAAGAATAACAGAGGTCATGTAATTGCCAAAAGAGCATTAGCCACTCAATCATAATGGATAATTAAATGACCTACATGATTCCTGAAATAGCTGCTCTATATTTGGTCTATTACTTGTGTCCCTCAAGATAAGCTACTCGTCTGGTCTGCTTTGACCCGCAAAAGTCCAACCTGAGCCTGAAAACTAGCTGCATGCTTCTATTGCTTGTAAACCCCACCCCCAGTAGTCATGCCCCAGACTATGCTTTCAAGAGGACACACATAAAAAAAATCAATCTTGTATCCTTCTCTCTATTGTGCTCTCTGGAATACAAATGACTAAAGCAAAGAAAAAAATTAGTAAATTCCTGGTTTAGATCTTTGGGGGATAGAAGAAAGAAATACAAGATCTACAGAGAAAGAAAAGTCATGATAATTTTCTAAAAGTTTTGTTCATATGCCTTCAAAGAATTTTATATTTGATTATACAGCTAGTCAGGGATTTTTGGTGGGCAGCAAGTCATTAAAACTCCAATTGCCTAGACTGCATTTTTGATAGTGTAGGCTATTAAGACTCTTTCCTGGCCTAGTTTTTTAGTCTATACAGAAAGCAAACTGCCTCTCAACAAGCTGAAATACACACCGCACCAAGTGTTTATGAAATACCAGCAACAAAAAGAGCAAGAATCTCACTTCAAATTCTCAGCTCCCTGAATACTTCAACAGTCTCACTACAATACTGGATTAGATGACACAACCAAATAGCAGCCAGCTGCATGAAATAGCAAAAATGAACTGGAGAATTTGCTTCTTTAGGAGAAAAAGGTCTGCCTGTGGCCCCCAAACACTACAGAAAGAACAGACAAGTAACCAAAGACAACCCCATGATAATGGCAAGGGACAGGGATGTTGGGGGACAAAAGAGCTCACATTTAGAAAACCTTGGAGGCAAGTAGGATTTTTCCAGTTCCTCAGGAAATTATATAGCTTGAGGCTACAGACTACCCTGATCACTTAACTAGTACATGAATGGCTTATTAAACCTAGAACATATCTGTTTTAGTTAACTTCTGGGCAGGGAGGGGGCATGAAGGAGAGAAGAGAACAAAATGTACTTAAATGCTGAATTTTTTCTCCAGGCTGAATGCCTTTCATCCAATAAGACATTCAAAGCAGTGACCCAGCAAATGGATTGAAAAAGCAATCTTCCGTCCCAGTGCCACATTATCATTCCTATTCAGTATTCTCCATGAGATATCTCAATCAGCTGTGTGTAAGTGACAACGCAGCCCATTGCTGGGTTAATTAAACATTTGACTTTAACACCCTCCCCATCATTAAGCAAATAAAAACAGATAATTCAAACTGCACTTCATCCTCAGGGTACACAACACACATGTCAAAATTAAGAGAGTCCAAGGCCTCTGGGGAATTCTGTTGGGGCTATAATCAGTTTAAATCTTATCTGGTTTATCAATTATTCTATTGATTAAACCAAAGTGATTATACACAACTCCTCTGCCACATGGGATTGATGTCAGCAGAGCAAGAAAATAACTCCAGGAGGTTCCAAACTGATTTAAAAAGAGACCAACAGACAGACCAATAATAGTCGATTATTACATACCAGTGATCCATATACTGAAGAGTTGATTCTTAGTTTCAGGCGGGTGAAGTGAACTGTTTCCAATCACTATGTCCCTCTGCTATACCTTACAGCTGGCTTGAGTAAATTTATGTCGTGAAAGATCAACATATTTTCTACTGATTTAAAAAGAAAGCTAGCATGCTCCACAGTTTAAATGTATTTTAGAGATATTGGACCTTAGCTTTAACAGAGAGAATCTCAAATAGGGAAAACTAAAATTTTTCTAATTTTCTTACCTACATAATGTGATCAGTTATATACAGGGATAACAGGGATATACTTAAGACCTGATTCTCCTAAAAATAATGCATTCACCCAGCTATCCCAGTTCTAAACCATCACATTTCTGAAAAACAGAACCTAAGAAATCCCAAAGACCTTACCACAGATAGAGCTGTGACTCCTTTTATCAATTCCAAAGGTGAACATCTTCAAAGGTATTAATTATGCTGAAAATATAGACCTGCATCTTCAAATGAAATGTTGATATCCAAACCCTACCATATCAAGTTTCTACCAGAAAATTTTATATTTAGATACCTTCCTGCCCAATTCATTGTGTCATATCCTTCAAGTGTCTAGAACCTTCATCAGCTCAAGGCCATGCCCTTCTATATATGAGAAAAACACTAATAAAACCTAGTAACAAAAAAGGGGGAAGAGGCCTCAGCCTACTAACACCTGAAATCTGTGGATTCCTAGCCATGTTCGTCAGGAAGGAAATTTGTTCACTGCTATGTGGAAACCACATGTGCATTCAACCATAATTTAACTTATCTCCTTTTTTGTTTTCAGGCAGACTAAGTAAGAAACCTGCATTAGCATGCTATATTCTACACTCACCACTAGAAATACTGAGGGTGCTATTTGTAATTGTATTCTTTTTAAGAGGTTTGTTCTCTGCAGCTGTTTTCTGCTTGCAGTGTATTTTGTGTAATCAGCACATCATCATAAATACATTGGCTGTTCCCCTGAGGGTAGCTGTCAGTGTTTAATTTACAGAACAACCTGGCCAATGTGAATTTTAACACTACAGCACTATGGCAAGGAGTTACCACATTCTGTGAAAAACAGGTTTCTATGAATTTTTATATCAAGAGCTGGTCCCAGGACAATTTAGGTTCTGGAAATAAGACTATTTAAAGAAGTATTTTATACCTTGTATGCAATAGACTTTTTCCCACTGATAGCCTTAGAAGAAGCCCCTAACCTAACTCCCAAACTACAAGTGGGCACTACCAACAGTAGAGACAAGAACTGAAAACCTATGATTTACCTGCAGGAGGCACAAATGTTACCCATTTCTTTTAAAGCTATAAGTAGAACTATCAAAATCATCACTGCTTCTTTGGAGGGGGAAAAATCATCACTGCTCCCTTAGAAGATGTGTAAAGGCAGAAGGGAAAACCATTTAAGAGACAGACTAGTCTGAAATATGTGCACACACTCTATGATATTATCATAAGTGTACTACTACTTGATACTTAAGTGTGCTACTTCCCTAGGGCTATTATTAAACCATATCTCTAGCTTGATGACTGGGTAGAAAAATAAAATT
>PVLC010007994.1:36626-60682 GCA_004027655.1 Graphiurus murinus
AAGGATATAGAAGAACAACTGTGTATGAAAAAAGAGAACGATGACTCAATTGTGTGTGTGTGTGTGTGTGTGTGTGTGTGTGTGTTTTACTGGTGATTGAACCCAGGGGCATTCTACTTCCAAGCTACAACCCACCCTGTTTTTTATTCTTTATTTTGAAACAGGGTCTCGATAAATTTTGGAGGGCTTCACTAAGTAGCTGAGGCTGGTGCAAATCTCCAATCCTCCTGTCTCAGCCTCCCAAGTACTGGGATTACAAATGTGCACCACCACATCCAGCTAAACAATTACTTTATATTACTATAAAAGATAGTTAGAACCAGTGAATAAGCAAAAAATGTAGCTCCTTCTTGACAAAAATCTAATAGAATCAACAAAAAAATAAGATACCTCCAACAAAGAAATAAGATACCTCAGTTCTCCAAAAATGTTGATCAAGCACAGATTAAATGACCCCCTGCTCAGCACTTTATAAAAGGAATTCTATGTAGCCGGGCGTGGTGGCGCAGGCTTGTAATCCCAGCATTCGGGAGGCTGAGACCGGAGGATCCGGGTTCACGGCCAGCCTCAGCTACCTAGTGAGGCACTCCGCAACTTAGTGAGACTCGGTTTCAAAATAAAGAATAAAAAATAGGGCTGGGGGTGTAGCTCAGAGGTAGAATGCCCCTGAGTTCAATCCCCAGTACTGCAAAAAAAAAAAAGGAATTCTATGTTATGAGATTTATGTTACTAGATGGTCCTATAATGCACTTCCAATGCTGAGATTGTCTGGTTCTGTGAATACACTGATTTTTGCTCATGAGACAAGGCTGATGTTTAAGTAATAAAGCTAATCATTATTGTAGAGGCTTTTTTTTTTTTTTTTTTTTTTTTTTTTTTTTTTTTTTTTTTTTTTTTTGCAGCACTGGGGATATTTGCAGCACGCTTGCTGCCTCAGTTTCTCTTTTCTCTGCTGGCCGATCTGGGAGCTGAACACAGAACAAAGACAGGACAAGACAGACAACGGCGCCACACACAGGGACACCTTACAAGGGAAACAATGTTCAACAATGTTCATTCAACTTTATTGAGCAAAGATAGGGTTTTTATATGCTTAGAAGAACAAAGATGACCCCGATTACGTGGGAAACAGTCATTATCTCAAAAACCTCAAGACTAGGTGGAGACAATCAAGCCCTAGAGAAGCATCTGTTATTTACTTTCTCTGATGGCCTTCAGCTTGCTGCCCCCTTACCGGGAAAACAGGCAACAGAGACCACAAACTTTCACACTTTGTTTTCTCAGGAGTTACAAAATTATCTCCAAGGTTGTATATGCACAATGGGCACATCAGAAACTGGCTGAGCTTTAATCACTCAATTAGCCTTGACAGTATGCAGTCATCTTAGCTTCCTGAGTCTTTTGAATTTAGCAAAAGTTTTCTATGCTTCCCACAGATATTGAACTCAGGGGCATTCTACCTCCGAGCTATACCCCCAGCACTATTTTTTATTCTTTATTCTGAAACAGGGTCTCACTAAGTTGCGGAGTGCCTCACTAGGTAGCTGAGGCTGGCCTCAAACCCGGATCCTCCGGTCTCAGCCTCCCAAATGCTGGGATTACAAGCGTGCGCCACCACACCTGGCTCTATAGAGGCTTTTTATACACACCCCCATAATAATATACCAAGGGAAGAAGAAATTTTGTAGTCTTCCTATACTAGATTTTGGAGACTTCATAAATGCACATACTTTTAGTCTCTTTTCTTAGATAAATTACTGTACTCCTTGTATGTGTACAAGAATGGTAGGTTTTCACTTATCCTCTAGAAATCAGCCAATGAGAAATCAATTTCTAAAAGAATAATTTTTGAAAATTCCCCCTACACTCAAGACAATGGGTTCTCATAGCTTACATGCAAACGTACATCAATATTTATGCTTTAAAACTACAGAGCAAGACAGGCAGGTGGTGCACACCTGTAATCCCAGTACTTGGGAGGCTGAGACAGGAGGATCGCAGGTTTGCCACCAGCCTCAACCGCTTAGTGAGACTTAAAAAAAAAAATCAGGCTAGGGGTGTAGCTTAGAAATGGAATGCCCCTGGGTTGAACCCCCAGTACCATGGGCAGGGGTGGGGGAAGGCATGTCAGGGATGGTGGCATCATTTCCTGGTACACTGCAATACACTATGTGTTCATGACAGATGACAGTTCTTGCCTTTCAGATTTGCAAAGGAGAAGGTTAGGCTAAACAGTTGTCTTTAGAAACTATCAATAAAAGTAAACACAAGTACTTCAACACAACTGCTTTTCCATACTATAGAAAAATTGCAGAAGGTCTTTCTTAGCTAGAGTTTGACTTGTGTTGGGTGCAATGGTGTATGCCTATGTCATCCCAGCAACTCAAGAGGCTAGGGCAGGAGAATCACAAGTTGGAGGCAAGCCTGGGCAGCTTAGTGAGACCTCAGATTAAAAGGGGGGGGGGGGGCAATGGGAATGTTGCTCAGTGGTAGAACTCCTGGGTTCACTCTTGAGTACTACAAAAAACAAAAAAAAATATTGACTTATAAGTTCTGTGACACCCAAATGGATGAAGATAAAGGAATATATCTATCAATAGTGTTTTCTTAGAAAGTAAGAATTTTAAATATTTGTTGTTTTACAAAGCACTGCAATTTAAACAAGCAATAGAAACCTCATTCTATTACTAGAAAATTTGTTCTAAGAAATAAGCAGTAGCTTTTAGCATGAAGATTTTCTATTCATGTACAGTTAAGTTGGACTAATACCAGTATGACGGTCCTTCCATATTACCTATTCATGAACCTTCTTACTTAAATACAAATTTTGTACTTTGTGTGTATGTGTTACTGGGGATTGAACCCAAGGACATTCTACCTCTGAGCTATGCTCCCAGTCCTTTTTATTTTTTGTTTTCTAAACAGGGTCTCACTGTGTTGCTGAGGCTGTCCTCAAACCTGTGATCCTCCTGTCTCAGCTTCCCAAGTACTAGGATTACAGGCATGTGCTACCATACTCAGCTGTACATTTTTTAAAAAATATTTTTCTTACTAAAATTTTAGTTTTTCATAATTTGACCATTTGTCAAATTATGAATTATTAGAGCAACAAATAAAATAGTTGGGTTAATGTTTATTGACTGACAATACTACATATAGTAAGCTATCGGTTTAAAAACCAAATTACTGCATCTCTCATCTTACCCACTGTAGCTTTCTCAACTTCCTGGCTCCACAAAAAAAGAACTGGTCCTAAGGTGATTGATTCATTCTACAATAGGGTGTTTCATAAACCTCAATATTAATGTGCTAACCTAACTTTAACCTTCTTTGCCCACACCTCAGAGCCTGCATTTATGCTCCAGTGTTAAGCTTATTTGGCTCTATCACACCACTTCTCTTTAACATTGTCCCTTTTCATGCATTTAAGGCAACTACTTCCAACCTTATCAAAGAAAGAGGACAAATGGGGGAGAAAGGAATGAACTGCAAACACCTCAAACAAGAAAGGTTGCTTAAAAAACCAAGTGTCACATTCTGACAGTTCAATATTTCATAGGCAATACAAGGAATGTGCAACGACACTGCAACTTTAAATCTTTTCTTCTATGTCAGTCTCTCTTTCTCTCATTGTAATGCCAAAGGGAACAGCAATCAGAGTGGAGATGTTCAACGTGATAGAGGTCAGGACACCATCGGATCAACGTACCAGAAACACGACCTTGTTTATTTTTTTTCCACAGTATTATTGTTTACAGGGTGCTTTGCTCGTGTACCTTGTGGTTCTTAGCTAAAAGATGAAATTACAGCCCAGGATGAAGCGCTCAGGCACACATCCAATTTGTGTTTCCATCTCAGAAAACAAAAAGCTTCTAAGGCCCTCAGGCTGCCATTCAAACTTGGAAGCTGACATTTTTAACAGCATGAACCAGAGACTGGCAGAGAGAATGATCTAATGCATTTCTGACTTGTCAATCAAAGATCTCACCTCTGCTGTCTTGTAAACAGTTGGGGGCCATCTAACTACATTCATAAACCTAGGGAGAGTTTACCGCCAGCTGGGGTGCTGGAGTCACATGCTCTGGCTTCTAGTCACCAAAATCATGATTCAGTTTTATAATCTCACTGTAAATAGTCCATAGGCACATTTCCAGAACTACTGGAATAGAACCAGAGGAGGGAATAGAAAAGAGATTTTGGTCAAAATACTGTGTTATTTCCAAGCTGTTGGAATCCTGTACCCATTTTATCCTCATTTTACCAACTCCCCTCAAAGGAATGCACTATGCTGCAATTCAAGTGCTTAAAAAATGTTAATGATCTGGCAATTAAAAAAATGTAGATGAGCTGAGTGTACTGTCATAGAGGCTGAGACAGAAGGATCACAGGTTTGAGGCCAGCCTCAGCAACTTAGTGAGGCCCTCTGTAATTTAGTGAGACCTTGCTTCAAAATAAAAGAATAAAATAGGGCTGAGGGTATAACTCAGAGGTAGAATGCCCCTGGGTTCCATCCCCAGTACTACCCCCCCCCAAAAAAAACTAGGTGAAATATACTAATATTATAGTAGGAATTTCCCTTTTAGTTTACTAACAATGAAGAAGCTGGCATTCTCCATTAACAATGGTTCATGTAAAGGACAGAAACTACCAAGAACAATAGCAACTATATTTTAGGAAAGCTAATCATGTACTTTTATTCAAATATAAAACTTCTCGAGTTCATATACAAAAACTTTGTATTTACTAGTTTGAACTAGTGCAGTGTGTGTGTGTGTGTGTGTGTGTGTCCGCGCACCATAAAAAAAAGTTCTCATCCCTCTATTCTTCCTCTTCTGTTTATGACCATCTAATCCAACACAAAAAATTAGATGCAGTCAGACTAAGAATGAACTTGTTGCTCAAGATCATGGATGCAAATGAATACTTTTCTTCATGTCAATTTTACAGGGCATAGAATTCCAATTTAATTCTTACCAAGCCACAGATACCAGGTCTAAAACAAAAGTATAGAGGATTTGAATGTTATACTGAGATCTTTTTTTTTTTTTTTTTTTGAGGGATTCAACCCAGAGGCATTCTACCTCCAAGCTACAACTTCAGCACTATTTTATTTTTTATTTTGAAACAGGGTCTCACTAAGTTGTGGAGGGCCTCAAGAAGCTGCTAAGGCTGGCCACAAACCTGCAATCCTCCTGTCTCAGCCTCCCAATAGTGGGATTACAAGTGTGTACCACCACGCGGGGCCACTTGAGAATTTTAAAAGGCAGATGACAAATAACCCAGCAGGAGAATGTACACTGCAAAATCCTGTTTCATCATGATGTACTATATCCCAGGCCCAACTATTTGAAAATATAAGTGATTTGGTCTCCAGACAACTGGGTAAGAGAATATAGAAAAGCTCAAAACTACTCAACATCAGTCAAAGGAAAAACAAAACTCATGTGTATCAGCTTCCCATAGTGAAGTACTGCAGTTCTTAGATGCCTTTGTAGCTAAAGTCAAGAGACTGGTTTTTGTTTTAAATAAATAATTTCTAAATAACCTGGTTTAAATAAGTGACAAGGGCTGGAGGTGGTAGCACATGCCTATAATCCCAGTTACTCGGGAGGCTAAGGATGAGGCAAGAGGATCCCAAGTTCAAAGCCTGCGCAACTTAGTGAGACCCTGTCTCAAAATAAGAAAAAATATATAAAAGGGTTGGGGATGTAGCACAGTGATAGAGAACCCCTGGGTTCCATCTCCAGTACCACAATAATGAAAAAAATGAATGAATGACAAGGGAAAGAATTTCCTGAATGCTGCCTATCTACCAAGATTTCACATTTTGGCAGTTCACATAAAATACCAAGTCTAGAAATTAACACAAGGAAGGACGGCAAAACAACATAACACTACACATAGTAGTAGTGAAAAGGTACAAATGACTGTGACAGTCACAAAACCACCAATAAATGACTCCTGAATAGCACAAAAAGATCTCCTGTGATACTGTGACCTCTACTCTGCACAGATGGCAATAACAAGAAATTTTATAATATAAAAAAAAGTAATATGTACCTCTCCAGAGGATACAGGTGAGTCTTAACTGCCCACAAGAATTAGTCTCATAAGCAAAGTACATCCACAGAGGCTCCCATCATCCTATGACATTCTCATCAATTCCAGTCATCTGGTTTGTGCTTCTTGCACTGGGGCAACCTCAGGCCCCCTGGATACTTGCACTCTCCTTTCTGCTACTAGGGATATTACTGAAGTTAGGGCAATCAGGAAAAAATCAAATATTATTCAACATAAAAAAATAAGTAAATCTTTTTTGGGAAGATTTTAATTGTTCAGATCCACCATGTAAAATTTTTTTTAAAAATTAAGAAAGTCTGATTATCTCACAATAAGATGATTTGGTTATTCTAAATATTAATGTCACACCTTAGCCATCAGCCATTAAACACTGTATCACAGACATGTGAAAATTCTCAGCAATAGAGGAAAATGTTCTTATCAAACTTTAAATAATTAGACTATTTAACTAGCCAAGCAGGCATCTAGAAAGACAAATCAGACCAACATGTATTTTCTATAAAACAGACTTTTTCAAGGACACGGTAAAATGTCCATCTCTAGGATTCTCACTAAAAATTATATAAAAGATGAAACTAAAGCCAGGCGTGGTGGCGCACGCTCGTAATCCCAGCATTCGGGAGGCTGAGACCGGAGGATCCGGGTTCGCGGCCAGCCTCAGCTACCTAGTGAGGCACTCCGCAACTTAGTGAGACTTGGTTTCAAAATAAAGAATAAAAAAATAGGGCTGGGGGTGTAGCTCGGAGGTAGAATGCCCCTGAGTTCAACCCCCAGTACCGCAAAAAAAAAAATAATAATAAAATAAAATAAAATAAAAGATGAAACTATAGAAGCTGAACCACAGGTTTCAGTATTAGCTAGAATGTTTATAAATCCATAACTACACTCTACATAATCTTCAATAATATATTTTTAAAATTTTGCACATGTGCTTCAATTTTGTGCCTAATCAAGGGTCACTAAGTGACTGAAGGGTCACTTTCTATGTACCTAATGATTTCTGTCTTTTCCCTAGACTGTTGCTTATCATCAGCAGCATTTTAATTTCCCTTGTGTGTATTTGTTTATGGAATAATGGCCAAATGCCATAAAATACTCAAATAATTATATACAAACATACATTGTTATGAAGATAAAGATGTTAACATCATTAAAATAGAACTGTTAGCCACCTGCTAGTACCACCATTTAATAGCTTGAAAGGTGCATTTGTTCATCAACACGGTTGGTCCAAATTTAGCATATAGAATCCAATTCAAAGGGACCGTCAGAATGAAAGTTGTATGAAAGCCAAATGTATAAAATTTGAAGACTACCCATAAATCAAGCTCAGTTTTTCTTTTTCCCATACAAACATGTGGTCTTTAGAACGAGAGTTTAATTACTATGATTCTTTTCTTAGTATAGAACTTCTGTTCTATACTAAGAACATGTATGTACATGGAGGTACCACCAGCAACTCAACCTTTTCTCTTCTCCCATCCCATATATGCTATATGATAGTTTTCTCCAAATTATCTATCTATTCATTCATTAATTCAGCAAAAGTATCAAGTACTGTAACTTGACGCTGGAAATATGAATGGACAAAACAGCTTTGCCCTCAAGAACTCACAATGAGAGATGAATACTCACAAACTACAATAGCATACCATATCTACTGCATTCTCTAGGTACAGATGCTCTGACTAGATCAGGGAAGGCAAGCTGGGCATATATGCCTATAATCCCAGCACTTAGGAGGCTGAGTCAGGAGGATTACAAGTTTGAGGCACACCTCAGCAATTTGGTGAGATCCTCAGCAACTTAGTGGACCTTGTTTCTTTCTTTTTTTGTTTGTTTTTTGCGGTACTGGGGATTGAACCCAGGGGCATTCTACCTCCAAGCTACACCCCCGGCCCTATTTTTTATTCTTTATTTTGAGATAGAGTCTCACTAAGTTGCCGAGTGCCTCACTAGGTAACTGAGGCTGGCCGCCAACCCGGATCCTCCAGTCTCAGCCTCCCAAATGATGGGATTACAAGCGTGCGCCACCACGCCTGGCTTGGACCTTGTTTCAAAATAAAAAATTCAAAGGGCTAGAAGTGTAGCTGGGAGGTACAATGCTTCTGAATTCAATACCCAGTAAATAAATAAATAAATAAATAAATAAATAAATAAATAAATAAATAAATAAATAAATGTTTTAATAGTTTAAATTGAGCTGAATCTTAAAGATTAGGATAATTAGCCAGAAAGATAAGTGGCAGGAGATAAGAGGCAAAGAGTAGGGTAGGATAGGTGTTTGGGGCACAGTTCTCCAGGAAAGAAGAACAGAATATGCAAAAGACAGATAAGCATGTGGTTTTGGTCAAATACCATGTTATTCTCAAGCAGTTGGAACCCTATGCCCATTTTGCATGGCACTGCGGGGAACTACAGATTTTGAATTACATGGGAGGAAAGTAATGGTGGAATGTAAGCCAGATCTAAACTTTGTTCAATCAGAAAGGACAGGAGCAGCCGACCAGCACAGAGGCCAAAGGGAGTAGAGTTCGGGCAAGCACAAGAAGCAGTGACACAGAGAATAGCTCTTCTTTCTACTTCTCTGTGTCTCCTATAATTAATGTTTATACAGTATAATTAAAAATGTAAACAAAAGTATTTAAAAATAAAGCTATTATTTTTCTGGACGTGTGTGTGTGTGTGTGTGTGTGTGTGTGTGTGTGTGTGTGTGTGTGAAGTCATTCCAGACTGAAGTTGAAGGATTATGGAGAATGCTCTTTTGTTTATATATTTGCAAAATAATTTACATATTCTACAATAAATAGTAATGAGTTGTAAACAGGAAAAAACTTTCCTGCAAAACAAGCAAAAACTTTTTGGGGGGGATACTGGGGACTGAACCCAGGGACGTTCTACGTTCGAGCTACACCCCCAATCCTATTTTTTTTTTTTTTTTTTGCAGTACTGGGGATTGAACTCAGGGGCATTCTACCTCCGAGCTACACCCCCAGCCCTATTTTTTATTCTTTATTTTGAAATCGAGTCTCACTAAGTTGCAGAGTACCTCACTAGGTAGCTGAGGCTGGCTGCGAACCCGGATCCTCCGGTCTCAGCCTCCCAAATGCTGGGATTACAAGCGTGCGCCACCACGCCTGGCCCCAGTCCTATTTTTTATTCTTTTTTTTTTTTTTTTTTTTTTTTTTTTTTTTTTCTTGCAGTACTAGGATTGAGCTCAGGGGTATTCTACCTCCGACCTACACCCCCCAGCTCCATATTTTTATTCTTTATTTTGAAATAGGGTTTCACTAAGTTGTGGAGGGCCTCACTAAGTAGCTAAGGCTGTCCGCAAACCCAGATCCTGCAGTCTCAGCCTCCCAAGTATTAAGTATTGGGATTACAAGCACGCACCACCATGCCCGGCTCTATCTTTTTTTTTTTTTAAAGGTACTGGGGATTGAACCCAGGGGCATTCTACTTCCGAGCTACACCCCCAGCCCTATTTTTTATTCTTTATTTTGAAACAGGGTCTCACTAAGTTGCAGAATGCCTCACTAGGGAGCTGAGGCTGGCCGCGAACCCAGATCCTCCGGTCTCAGCCTCCCAAATGCTGGGATTACAAGCGTGCGCCACCACACCCGGCCTCTATTCTTTATTTTGAAACAGGGTCACTAAATTGTGGAGGGCCTCACTAAGTAGCTGAGGCTGGCCATGAACCTGGATCCTCCAGCCTTGGCCTCCCAAGTACTGAGATTACAAGTGTGCGCCACCACACCTGGCTAAAAACTTTTTTTTCTTTTGGTACTGGGGTTTGAACCCAGGGGCATTCGAACTCTGAACTACATCCCCCCAGCCCTTCTAGTTTTTTTATTTTGAAACAGTCTTACCAAGTTGTTGAGGGCCTTGCTAAATTGCTGAGGCCAGCCTGAAACCTGTGATACTCCTTTCTCAGCCTCCCAAGTACTGAGATTACAAGCATGTGCCACCAGGCCCAGCTGCAAAAACTTTGTGTGTGTGTGTGAGGGGGGTGGTACTGGGCATTGAACCCAGAGGCATTCTACCTCTGAGCTATACCCCTAGTCCTATTTTGCTTTTCATTTTGAAACAGAGTCTCACTAAGTTGTTGAGGGCCTCACTAAATTGCTGAGGCTGGCCTAAAAGCTGTCATCTTCCTGTTTCAGCTTCCCAAGTACTAGGACTACAGGCATGTGTCACCACACCTGACTTCTAAAAACATTTTTTTATTTGTTGCTCTCTGTAACCTCCTAATGTTAGAGAGGAGCAACTGACATAAATATGGGTCCAATGTTAATACATGCACAAAAAAGAACTGAGTATTTATTATACAAAAATTGTGATATAGTGAAATTATTCATATACAATGAGTGGGCTCAGGTAGGGTTTGATGTGCATTTTTGTTATGGTATAATTTTTCTTATAGAACTTAAGAGTTCATTTGTATTCTATATGGCAATCCATATGTTCCTAAAACAATCTCAACCGTAAAATCAAGTCTTCCATATATACGTGGAATATATATGTGCATAATACTGCTTAATTTTCCTAGTATTATTTCATTTTAACATTTTACTTTGTAGGTAAGATTTAGTAGACTTCTAAGCATTCTTAAGGAATAAAATAGTAACTCTCTTGAACTTAATACCCAACTACTCCAACCTTTAATAAAGGGCTCTAACTAACTTTTTTTTTTTTTTTTGCAGTACTGGGGGTTGAACTCAGGGGCATTCTACCTCCGAGCTATACCCCCAGCCCTATTTTTTTTATTCTTTATTTTGAAACCGAGTCTCACTAAGTTGCGGAGTGCCTCACTAGATAGCTGAGGCTGGCCTCGAACCCGGATCCTCCTGTCTCAGCCTCCCGAATGCTGGGATTACAAGCGTGCGCCACTACGCTCGGCTTCTAACTAACTTTAAAATATATAGTTCAGTTAGCTCAAGAATTCCCCTAAAATTACTAGCTATACTTGACACCTAAAATATTCTAAGGTCATATAAATCTATTTATACACTTACTGGTAGAATTTCATTTTTCTTTTCTTTTAAGGAGTAAAGAAAAATAAAGAATCTTAATTACTCAGCTATTTTTAAGCACCTTTTACTACTCATTCTCATTTAATATTCTAAATTATAAGATCACCATTTGCTGAGAAGCAAACATCTACTGTTAATCAACAGAAGTCATCTTAATCACCCATATACTTTTCAGAATAAGCAAAAGGAATCATGATAATACATTCAAAGTAAACATATCCTGGTAGAATCTATTTAAACAAATCTTTTCAGCACTTTTTCTGTGCTTAGTTTAAAATGTGTGGTTTGAAATGTCAATGATCAACCCATCCCAATGTTGCTTTTTCAACCTTAGTTTTACTAAGGATAGTCAACAAATTCAGCAATGACTCCATGGCTCTTCCTTCTCTATCGTCATAAGCATCCTGACTTCTTAAAATGCTTCAAATTTACTAAAAGAGTGAAATGATTTCAAAGGGAAAAAAATGCCATGAAGCTATTACTGAGACATTTCCTTAAGAATATTTGACAATATTAGTAAAAATGAGTATTCCTACTTGAACAATCACTTTGAAGAATTATTCATCTCTTTTAAAGTCAAAATTATATTCTATGACCCAGCAATTTCACTCTTAGGTATTTATGCAAGAGAAATAAAAGCACTTGCCAAAACAAAAAAGATTTCTCTAAGATCGTTTATAGTAGTTTTATTCATTATAAGCAAAAAATTGGAAACAATCCAAATGTCTATCAACAAATGAATGGATAAGCAAATTGTAGTGTATTAATACAACCAAATATATTCAGCAGCAAAAAAAAAAAAAAAAAAAAAAAAAAAAAAAAAAAAAAAAAAAAAAAAAAAAAAAAAAAAAAAAAAAAAAAAAAAAAAAAAAAAAAAAAAAAAAAAAAAAAAAAAAAAAAAAAAAAAAAAAAAAAAAAAAAAAACCACACACACAACATGGGTAAATCTCAAAAACATGTTGATCAAAAGAAAACTGACAAAATACAACAACTATATGACTACATTTATATAAAGTTCAAGAACAGGCCAAACTAATTTTTGTGACAAATCTTAAGAATAACTGCATATTGGGGATGAGTACTGACTGGAAAGGAATATAAGAAAACTTTCTCAGAATGATAGAAATGTCATATATCTTGAGACTGGGGTAGGTTTCCCAAATATATGTTTGTCAAAATTTATCTAAGAGTACACTTTAGATCTGTGTATTTCACTGGATGTAAATTTTACCTAAAATATATATATAAATTTAGTCAGGTGTGGTGGCACACGCTTGTAATTCCAGTACTTGGGAGGCTGAGACAGGATGATCTGGGTTCAAGGCCAGCCTCAGCTACTTAGTGAGGCTCTCTGCAACTTACTGAGACCCTGTTTCAAAATAAAGAATAAAAAATAGGACTGGGGGTGTAGTTTGGAGGTAGAATGCCCCTGGGTTCCATCCCCAGTGCCACAAAAAATAAAATAAAACCCAAACTAGAAAGATGCACATGTACTAAAACTATTGTAATTCCAGCAGTAAAAATGCTAGGCTAAAGTCCTGCTTCTGCCAACTAGTCAGACAGCAATATCCAGCATCAGAGTGTGCTAAACCTGACACAAAACAAATTACTGAATAGGATAAAATCAGCACATAATCCCATTTCTTCCATTTCTGCTATTTAAGACAAAATAAAGATTTTATTAAAGATAAGCAAGAACAAATATTCATACTTTCTTTTTGTTGTTGTTGTTGTTGTGTGTGTGTGTGTGTGTGTGTGTGTGTGTGGTGCTGGGGATTGAACCCAGGGGCATCCTACCTCTGAGCTACACCCCACCTCTGAGCTACACCCCTAGACTGATTTTATTTTTATTTGGAAACAGGATCTTACTAAGTTGCTGAAAGCCTCAGCAGGTTGCTGATGGCTTCGAAACTGTGATCTTCCTGTCTAAGCCTCCCATGTACTGGGTTACAGGCATGTATCACCTATGCTTGGCTATCACAATGTTGAGAAAGCAAAATTTTCTCACCAATATCTGAACCAAGAGTGGGCCTCCAAAAAAAAAAAAAAAAAATCAGAATTGTGCTGTACATTGTTTTAAAAAAAAAAGTAAGGTTTTTTTTAATAGCATGCTGCTATAGAATATTATTTGCTAAAATCATCCAAATCTAGTCCTCTGTACATTTTTCTAATAATATTAAACTTGCTAATGTCAGGTACTGTTCTGAGGACTTAATATTAATCAACTCATTTAATCATAATATCAACCCTATAAGATAGATACTATTATGCAGGGTGTGGTGGCGCACGCTTGTAATCCCAGCATTTGGGAGGCTGAAACTGGAGGATCTGAGTTCACTGCCAGTCTCAGCTACCTGAGCCACTCTGCAACTTAGTGAGATCCTGTTTCAAAATAAAGAATAAAACATAGGGCTGGGGGTATAGCTCGGAGGTAAAATGCCCCTGAGTTCAATCCCCAGTATCGCAAAAAAAAAAAAAAAAAAAAAAAAAAAGATAGATACTATTACCATCTCCCATTTTACTGAGAAGGAAATTGATCAGATAGAGAATGCCCTGAGAGTGGTGGTGAATTTGTTCAGAGTTCTTTCCTACTGAGCTTAAATTCAACATTGCTTTAGAACAATCAAAAATTCAAATTTTTCAGCCGGGCGTGGTGGTACACACTTGTAATCTCAGCATTTGGGAGGCTGAGACAGGAGGATCCAGGTTCCAGGTTTGCTGTCAACCTCAGCTACCTAGTGAGGCACTCTGCAACTTAGTGTGACCCTGTTTCAAAATAAAGAATAAAAAATAGGGACTGGGGGTGTAGCTTGGAGGTAGAATGCCCCTGAGTTCAATCCCCAGTATCACCAAAATAAGAAAAAAAAAATCAAATTTTTCTTAGTATCCGAGCAGAAAATTTTAAACTTGAAAAGGATTACTGGAGAGTGAACCCAGAGGCGTTCTATCTTCGAGCTATACCCAAAGCCCTTTCTATTTTTTATTTTGAAACAGGGTCTCACTAAGTTGCTAAGAGTAGCCTCAAACCTACAATCCTCCTGCCTTGGTATCTCAAGTACAGGCAAGCACCACCAGCCAAAGGCCACCATACCTGGCTAAACTTGTACAATTTTTAATTTTGCATGATTATCTTTGCCTCTTATCCAATATAGTTCAACCCATCAGTATTTACTGAGCCCCAAATACTATAAAAAAAACTATGGGGGTACCGAACAGGTCTATAGATAAGAGACTGCTTCTGCTTTTAGAAATGTTCTAAAAACATTTCTCGAATTAAGCTAGAATATACTGTTTCCCTATCAAATTCCTATGTCCACATCTGGGATTAAAGAGAGTCATGTAGGAGGCAGTGCAGAAGTGTCTCACAGCGATTTTAATTTGCATTCCCCTGATGATTAAAAATATTGAGCATCTTTTCATGTACTTATTTGTCATTTGTTTATCTTCTTTGTTGTATCTATTCAAATTTTTTGCTCACTGTTGTATTATGTAGGAAGAGTGCTTTATAAATTTGGAATACAAGTCTTTTATCAGATATATATTTTATGAATATTTTCTCCCAGTCCATGCCTTACATGGTTTTTTTTTGTTGTTGTTGTTGTTTGTTTTTGTGGTTTTAGGGATTGAACCCAGGAGAATTGTACCTCTAAGCTATACCCCCAAATCTTTACTTCTTTTGTTTTTGAAACAGGATCTTGCTAGGTTGCTGAGGGTCTGATGATCTGCTAAATTGCTGAGGCTGGCCTCAAACCCGTGATCCTTATGTCTCAGCCTCCCAACTACTAGGATTACAGATCTGCTCCACCATGCTCAGCTTACATGTTCTTTTTTTCTTAATGGACTGGGGATTAAACCCAGGGGTATTCTACCTCCTAGTTATACTCCCAGCCCTATTTTTTTTGAGAGTCTCACTAAATTGCTGAGGCTGGCCTTAACCCTGCAATTCTCCTATCTCAGCCTCTTAAGTACTAGGATTACAGGCTTGCACTATCACTCAGCTTACATATTCATTTTTAAAACAGTGTATAAGTTTTTTTTTTTTTTTTCTTGCAGTACTGGGTGTGGAACCCAGGGACATTCTAAACAGTGATAAAGTCCAATTTGTCAGTTATTTCTTTTATGGTTCGTGGTTTTTTCGTGTCTTACCTACAAAATCTTTGCTTAATCCAGTCACAGTGAATTTTCTCCTCCTAAGTTTTCTATTAGTATCATAATTTTAGCTCTTATTTATGATCCATTCAAGTTATAATCCATTTCAAGTTAATTTTTATATGGTACAATGTAACAGTCAAGGTTCATTGTCTTGCATATGAATATCCAATTATTCCAGCATAATTTGTGGAAGAAACTAGGACCAATGTATTTTAATAAAATAACCCAGGAAGTTCAATGATAAGGTTTCAGAGCCTATATTACAATTAATGTTAAAGAAATTATAATTGCCTGAGAAGTATATCAAAATATTTCTCCCTTTTTTAACTGTGTTATTTGTGTGAGGCCAAATATTCTTTGTATACTTCAAACCAAATATGCCATAACAGACTAAATACAGAAGCAGATATGAGAATCCAGTTGTCTTTTATTACTCTAAACATTAGATTTGCAAAAATGTAATACAATGCCAGTCTTTTTTTTTTTAACAGTTCTGGGGATTGAACCCAGGGGCATTCTACCTCTGAGCTACACCCCCAGGCCTATTTTTTTTTATTCTTTTTTTTTTTTTTGTGTGTGTGTGTGTGTGTGTGTGGTACTGGGGATTGAATTCAGGGGCATTCTACCTCTGAGCTATACCCCTGGCCCTATTTTTTTATTCTTTATTTTGAAACAGGGTCTCAGGAAGTTGCGGAGTGCCTCACTGAGGCTGAGGCTGGCCACGAACCCGGATCCTCTGGTCTCAGCCTCCCAAATGCTGGGATTACAAGTGTGAGCCACCTCACCCGGCTCTATTCTTTATTTTTGAAACAGGGTCAAACTAAGTAGCGGCGGGCCTAAGTAGCTGAGGCTGGCTGTGAACCCGGATCCAAGTACTGAGATTACACGCATGCGCCATCACGCCCAGCTGCCAATCTTAATTTTTTATAAAGTTATTTTTTCATAAAAATATTCTTTGTATTAACCTACCATAGGCTTATTAGTTACTTTTAATTAACACTTAAATATTTCTTAGTTCTAATTTCAAACACAGCCAACATCAATAGATATAATGTAGATAAAAGCACTTTGAGGTTCTCAATTTCTTTTTTGGGGGGGGGTTGAACTCAGGGGCATTCTACCTCTGAGCTACACTCCCAGCCCTATTTTTTTGTTCTGTATTTTGAAACAGGGTCTCACTGAGTTGCAGAGGACCTCACTAAGTAGCTGAGGCTGGCCATGAACCTGTAATCCCCATCTCAGCCTCCCATAAGCATGCGTCACCATGCCCAGCTCAATAATTTTGTTAAGAGTATAAAGAGGTACTATAACCAACATCAAACTGCCTTCACCTCTCTCTTCAATTACTAACAGTATCCTTCTTGTAGCCAGAGTAATGCATCTAAATGCATCTTCTTCTTATTGCCAGTGATGCACATCTGACCAGGTCAAACTTGTGTTCAAATCTCTACAAGTCCTAGGTGAACAGGACTAGCTTCCCTAGTCTTTTCGCACTGCATTCTCCCCTTGCTGTGTGTTCTCTGGAGTAACAGTCTTGTTTTCTGTAGGCTCCTTACATGCACCTAAGCCATACTTGTCCTTAGGGCTCCTAAACTGCTTTTCTTAGGCCTAAAGCCTCCACTCTTCTCTTTATCTAATCTTTCAGGTCTTAACCGCTGATATCTAATCCTTTCTCCCATTCTCAGGCTAGATCAGGCCCTTATTTTATTTTTATTTACTTATTTATCTGTTTATTTATTTATTCAGTATTAGGATCAAACCCAGGGCTTCAAACATGCTAAGCAGGTGCTCTAACACTGACATGTACCTTCTGTTATATATTCTTATGTCTCCCTGCAAATTTCTTTCATAGAATTTATCAGTTAGGGAGATTATAAATTTGGGATTATGTGGTTTAATAGCTCTCTTGCTCTTTCACAGAGATATACGTACACATGTACACACACACACACACACACACACACACACACACACACAGATTTTGCCTTTTTTTTTTTTTTTTTTGCGGTACTGGGGATTGAACTCAGGGGCATTCTACCTCCGAGCTACACCCCCAGCCCTATTTTTTTATTCTTTATTTTGAAACCGAGTCTCACTAAGTTGCGGAGTGCCTCACTAGGTAGCTGAGGCTGGCCGCGAACCCGGATCCTCCGGTCTCAGCCTCCCGTTTAATGGAACTGGGGATTGAAATCCAGGAGCCTTCTACCTCTGGACTGCACCCTCCAGCCCTTTTTTGTTGTTGTTGTTGTTTTGGCGGTACTGGGGATTGAACTCAGGGGTATTCTACCTCCGAGCTATACTCCCAGCCCTATTTTTTCTTTATGGAAACAGGGTCTCACTAAGTTGTTGAGTGCCTCACTAGGTAGCTGAGGCTGGCCTCGAACCCAGATCCTCCAGTCTCAGCCTCCTAAATGCTGGGATTACAAGTGTGCTCCACCATGCCCAGCTTATTTTTTATTTTGAAACAGGGTCTCATTAAGTTGCAGAGGGCCTTGCTAAATTGGTAAGGATGGCCATGAACCTGCAATCATCTTGTCTCAGCCTCCCAAGCACTGGGATGACAAACGTGTGCCACCACACCGGGTTAAGATGTTGTCTATATTATGAATATATTTATGAATGTGTGTATGCATATACATATGCATATGTATTGATCATATATATATTGACTCATATATATTGATTATATATATGTGATCAATGTTCTCATTAGATTCTCAAAGTGGTTGTGACACCTATGTATTAAATAATTAACTTTAAGCCAGGCGTGGTGGCGCATGCTTGTAATCCCAGTACTTGGGAGGCTGAGACCGGAGGGTTCAGGGTCACAGCCAGCTTCAGCTACTTAGCGAGGCCTTCCACAACTTAGTGAGACCCTGTTTCAAAATAAAGAATAAAAAATAGGACTGTGGGTGTAGCTCAGAGGTAGAATGCCCCTGGGTTCAATACCCAGTACTGAAAAAATAAAAATAAAAATAAAAAAGTAACTTTATCCAAAGAGAAATCTGTCTTACTGTCTTGGCTACTGGAAAGAGGTCTCTAGGCCCATGGAACTTCTTGCCTAATAGGACTGTCTCTGTTTGCCTAGTGGCTTTAGCTTATGGACAAATGTGATCCTGGGGAGCTTTGAGTCACACTTTATCAGTTCCAACACTACCTACAGGAAGGACTGAAAGATAAAGGTATGTAGCAGTATGTGATTGAGCCTCAGTAAAAACTCTAGGCACTAAAGGCTGGAATGAGTTTTGTGATCAGTAATACTCCTGTGTGTACTGTCACTCACTGTGAATGAAAGGCAGTATCACCATCCATGCCTCTGTCCAGAGAAAATGACAGTAAGTTCTATATTTGGACCCCTCCCAGATTCTGCCCTAAATGTCTCTTCTTTTGGCTAATTTTAGCCTATATCCTTTCCCTGTAATAAACTGATTATTATTCCTTCAGTGAATTCAGTGAATTATTTGAACTTTTTCTAGCAAATTACCAAACCTGACCGGT
The DNA here is from genome assembly GCA_004027655.1 of Graphiurus murinus. NCBI lineage: Eukaryota > Metazoa > Chordata > Mammalia > Rodentia > Gliridae > Graphiurus > Graphiurus murinus. The sequence continues at coordinate 55,391 of PVLC010007994.1, forward strand.
TATGGGGAACCCTACACTTGCTACTGGTATCTAAAGTGAAGGCAGTCTTGAAGGGGACTATTCCCTTAGATTTTGTAGACTGGCTAAATGCACTGCAACCTCCAAAAGGTTAAAAACCAATAGGCTAGACTATGAGTTCGTTGAGGGCAGAACCTTATGCCAGTATGATATGTAGTAAAAAATATATATATATATAAGGTATTTCCCTTTGAAATAAACTGACATTCTCAGGATATCAATAGTTTCTAACCATTATAACGATGATGATGATGATGATGACAATGACAAAAACAGCAAAAATTACCACATTCCCTTACTGGAGTCTCAGGAGGTGGGGGGGGGTAGGGATGTAGCTCAGTGGTAGAGCACTTGCCTAGCATGTGCAAGGCCTGGGGTTCAATTTCTAGTACCATAAAAAATAAATAAGTAGCCGGGCATGGTGGCGCATGCTTGTAATCCCAGCATTCGGGAGGCTGAGACCGGAGGATCCGGGTTCGCGGCCAGCCTCAGCTATCTAGTGAGGCCCTCCGCAACTTAGTGAGACTCGGTTTCAAAATAAAGAATAAAAAATAGGGCTGGGGGTATAGCTCGGAGGTAGAATGCCCCTGAATTCAATCCCCAGTACCGCAAAAATAAATAAATAAATAAATAACTTTGCAAAGGAAAAATGGAAATCTCCAGTATTATCATTATTAAAATAGTACCATTAAAGATCAGTAACCATCAACACTTAGGTTGCTCTATTTTAACTACGACTTAGTCACAAGCATTCTGATACTTAAAGCTTATCTTTAAATTAGGTGGTGGTGTACACCTGTCATCCAGTACTTGGGAGGCTGAAACAGGAGGATCGAAGGTTCTTGGCCAGCTTCAGTCTACTTAGTGAGGCCCTCTGCAACTTGGTGAGACTCTGTTTCAAAATAAAGAATAAAAAATAGGGCTGGGAATGTTGCTCAGAGGTAGAATGTCCCAGTTTCAATCCCCAGTACTACACACACACACACAGACACACACACACACACACACACACACACACGTGCATGCCCGCTTATCTTTGAATTTCTACTAAATAGAATATGAACTACCCAGGCTAAAAGGACAGCTATTCAGGAGGCTGAGGCAGAAAGGATAGCAAGTTTGAGGCCAACCTAGGCAACCTGGTGAAACCCTATCTCAAAATAAAGTTTTTAAAAGGGGGCTAGGGAATGGGAGCCCGGTGTGGCAGTATGCACCTATATTCCCAGTACTTGGTAGGCTGAAACAGGAGGATCTCAGGTTCTAGGCTAGTCTCACCAACTTAGCAAAACTCTCAGAAACTTAGAAGACCCAGTTTCAAATTAAATATAGGGCTAAGTATACAGCTTGGAGGCAGAATGCCCCTGAGTCCAATTCTCAGTACCAAAAAGAAGAAAGAAAGAAAGAAAGAAAGAAAGAAAAAAAAAAAGGGTGGAGGACTGCGGATGTAGGCTCAGTAGTAAAGTACTTTCCTAGTGTGCATTAGGCCCTGGGAACAGTCATTACTACCACACATATGCACCAAAAAAAAAAAAAAAAAAAAAAAAAAAAACCTAACTAATAATTCGTTGTGTATTGCTATAAAATGCTAAACATAAATTTAAAAAACTTGAGGTGGATAGGTAACATTTCTGCTAGGAAAACCATAATACACAATACCCTAACCAGCAAGCAATGAGCACCAAGCTCTTTTTTGCATTTTCCATTTTCTTCCTCTATATTTCCTCCCATATCATTGAACTGATCTCTTAGCCTGTAAGAAGGGCTGAGGGGAACTATAATCCGTCACTCTGTGCAAGACCAACTAGAATGTCTCAAGCTGAATTCTGGACCCAAAGGTCTTAAAGGCTTTTCCACCTTGAAACTCAAACCATTAATCAAGATATAAATAAAACATAATTCTTTTATATAGTAGTTATACATCGTAGGCAAGAGACACTTTCAATAGGGTACTTTATATTTTTGGTAATCATAAAAAATATTTGGGCAACTAATTATAATTAATTACATTAATTAGATTTGTGTAGATCCAGAGCAAACATTACAAACAGAATTACTATTTATCAAAATTAAAATTTACTATCATACTTCTACTGGATCTGAAAACCAAGAGTCAACTTGCACTATATCCATCTTGACAAACCAATTGTGATAAAAACGTCTTAAGAATGGATCAGTCTGGATCTACATTAAAAGTTAATCACCAAAGGAATATTGAGTGATGTGAAATACAAACAAATGAAGGAGAAAAGGTGAATTTAAGTAAAGCAGGGGAAAGGAGAGACAAACCAATGAACTAGACACACACACACACACACACTAATGCCCACACAAACCCACAGAGACAGAGAAAAGTACCTGGAAAGCTGTGAGTGCGCCCGTCCCTGGGTTATACAGGCATCGCAGCGAAGGCATGCTGTCCGCCAGGCTGGAGCAGCCCAGCCACAGAGACCTGGGCATAGAGCACTGCAGAGAGAGGACAACTATGAGATGGGACAGTATGACACAGGATGGCACAGATTACAAGAATTTTCAAGGCTTCGCTGAATGCAATATTCCAGTTGCAGCTGGCCTTTATGATAGATATTTCCAAAAAACATATACTACTTACTGGTTCTAATCCCATAGAAAGAAACTCAAAGAGGGCACTAGTACCCAAAAAACAAGGGGAAAAAGAAATTACAGGGGGAAAAAAAAGAAAAGATTTCATAAAATTTTTGTCCCTATTCTTCTATGTATAAATCTTAAAAAAAAAATCTACTTCTTGATCTAATTAATCAATTTTTTCCTTTATGCATCAACTCATCTCCCATAAATTCACATGGTGGAATTTTATGTCAACTAAGCAGAAAGAGGAAAATTCTATGATAGCATTTACATATTAGAAAAAGATAAATTAGAAAACAAAATATCACAGGAAAGTTGAGTATTTTTTTGAAAGAAAAAAAGTATTGTATAGCAACTAACTGCATAATTTGCATATGGTTTATGTATCTTGTTAGACTGCTATTCATTAACCAAAATGCAGAGTTACCACAGCAGCTACCTCATCTTTCCAGATGGATTAGGGGGGAGGTGGGGGGAGGAGCAAGAAACAACCCAAATAGAAGAGAAAACAACAAAGAAAGAAAGAGAAAGAGAAACAGACAGAGAACCCAAAAAGTTCCTGGTCTTAAAACCTTCTAAAAAAAATTTTAAAAAGTATGTGTGAGTATAAATACATAGTGTATACAGTAGCAAAAACTGGTAGAAATTGTAATTTCTAGTAACAATAAGGAAACAATATTAGTATTATTTGCCTAGAGACACTATAACTTGCAAAACAGTTTTTATATTCTTCATGTTTCTCTAAAAGTATCCCAAGCTGAAGTTCTGTTAATCAACTTGAGTGCTATTATAGTCTAATAATAATTAAAATACTAAATATCTGAACATACTCAATAAATACATATTTCAATACAGAAGTCCTTGTATATAACACTAAACTTTACATTACATATTTTGAAATATTTAATATCATTATGGCCCTTTTTTTTTCTTTAAACACTGTAGAGGGAATGAATACTAGGAAGCAAAATATAATATTTACTATTCACACCATTTGATAGAAGGATAAAGGGTTGCAAAGGACTCCAAAAGATGATCTAATCTAGATCACTGTTTTCCCTGTTTTTGTCCTCACTATATAGTTACGGCAATTGATGCCCACAAGAAATTAAGTATTTGTTCATAATCGTAGTTTTTTTCTTTTCTTTTCTTTTTTTTTTTTTTTTTTTGAGTACTGGAGATTCAACCCATTCTACCTCCAAGCCACATCCTCAGCCCTATTTTTAATTCTTTACTTTAAAACAGTAAGTTTCAAAACTCTTCAACTCACTAAGTTGCGGAGGGCCTCACTAAGTAGCTGAGGCTGGCCATGAACCTGTGATCCTCCTGTCTCAGCCTCCCAAGTACTAGGATTACAAGCATGCACCACCACACCCGGCTCATAATCATGAATTCAGAAAGACTTAGGAACAAGAAGGCATACTGATTCCTGGTGTAGAAGTCTTCCTCCTGCCTCTATCCATCCCTTGGTTATAAAGCAGAGACATCAAACTTAAAAAAATATATCTGCTAAAGGCATCACTGGGTTAACAGACCAAGCAAAAGGGTGAACCTCCTTGAACTACTACAGTAGGGAACTTTGTTTACTGTTCCTAATGTTCTTTCACTTTTAACTCTAATCCATTTTTAAAACAGCAGCTAAGTAGAATGGCTGTCTTCACTTTGTTATGTTACTCTCACTAATAATTTGTAATGGATCCCTATATCTACTGTATGAAATCCAAGCACTCTATCAATCTGACCTTTCCCCACTGCTGATATCAACTCACCTTCCCTATTCTTCTACCTTTATAATTTGTTCAAATGCTCATTTTAGTCCTAATACCTATAAACTTGTAATTTTCTTCTTCCACTTACTCTGAATCCACATCTACTATTTATCTCTTTGTCTCCTTAAACTATTTATGCTAATTTTAGTTTGTTTCCATAGCTCTTAGTAGTTGAGATTCTTATACTGGAAGGAGAAGGCAATAAGGAAAGGGAAATAGGGGAAAGAAGATTTAAAAAGCTTCCTTCCCCTTGAGAACCATTGTTCCACTCACATTACTGCTCTACACTGGAAGCATCAAGAATGTTTGCTAACCTGGGTGTGGTGGTCCACACCTATAACCCCAATACTTGGTAGACTGAGACAGGAGGATCACAGGTTGGAGGCCAGCGTGGGCAACTTAGTGAGACCCTCAGCAGTGACTTAGGGAGATCCTGTTTCAAAAAAAAAAAAAAGAAAAAGGACTAGGGTTTTAACTTGGAAGTAGAATGCCCCAGGTTCAATCCCAATACCAAAAAAACAAAAGTTTCCTAAAACCATTTTTGTAGGTAAATGACATTAACATTTTCTCCAGCCAGGTAAGGTAGTAAACACCTGTAATCCCAGTACTTGGGAGGCTAAGACAAGAGGATCACAGTTTGAGGCCAGCTCAGCAAGATTCTCAGCAACCTGGCAAGGCTTGGTTTCAATACAAAAAATAAAAAGGAGCCGGGCGTGGTGGCGCACGCTTGTAATCCCAGCATTCGGGAGGCTGAGACCAGAGGATCCGGGTTCGTGGCCAGCCTCAGCTACCTAGTGAGGCACTCCGCAACTTAGTGAGACCCGGTTTCAAAATAAAGAATAAAAAATAGGGCTGGGGGTGTAGCTCAGAGGTAGAATGCCCCTGAGTTCAATCCCCAGTA
>PVLC010007995.1:0-41689 GCA_004027655.1 Graphiurus murinus
CAAAAAAAAAAAAAAAAAAAAAAAAAAAAGAGGGTACTTTCTAAGGTCATATTAATAGCAGAATCCAGATCAAAACTTAGATCTCCTAATTTCTTTTTATTATTTTATATTTTTTGTGGTACTGGGGATTGAACTCAGGGGCATTCTACCTCTGAGCTACATGCCCAGCCCCATTTTGTATTCTTTATTTTGAAACAGGGCCTCACTAAGTAGCTGAGATTGCCTGCAAACCTTCGATCCTCCTGTTTCAGCCTCCCTAGTACTGGGATTAGAAGAGTGTGCCACCACACCTGTGTTTTAGAGGCCTGTTTTTATTTTAGTTTTGTGGTACTGAGAATTGATCCCAGAGGCATTCTACCTCTTAGCTACATCGCCAGATCAATTTTCTATTTCTTATTTGGAAACAGGGTCTCACTAGGTTACTGAGAGCCTCACTAAATTGCTGAGGCTGTCCTTGAACCTGTAATCCTCCAGTCTCAGTCCTTCAAGTGCTAGGATTATAAGCGTGCACCACCACGCCTGGCTTTATTATTTTTTTTTTTACATCTCCAGATTTCTAATCCAAGAATACTACCAGCATCTGAAATTGCTTCTGGTCAGTAGCAACAATAGCAGCCTAATACCAAAAGAATGCTAATCTTAACAAGGTTGCTAATACTAATGCCAGCGCCTGCAGACCTCTTGCAAGGCCAGGCACAGTGCAGTCTTCATGATACACACCTAGAAGAGCACTTATTATGCCTAATGGGTTAATCTTCAGAAGGTTGGATCATTATTTCTAATATCCACCTCCTTCAAAAGAGGATGAAACAACAAAATCCAGGACACAATGTGTAACCATTTATAATTATCTATTCCATTGTGTGTGCAGTGAGGGGCTGAAGAACAAAACCAGATCTCCCAAGTAGTTAACCTGGAGCTTAGTTTCTGGAGCCCAGCTTCTCTTCTTCATGGCATTTCATGAGCTCTGTCATGAAAAAGAATATTCTGCTGACTGAAGCCTTATCTCCTTTTTTTTTTTTTCCTTTCTGAGTTTGTCATGTGATGAAAAACTATAACAGGGACAAAAGCTGGTTTGTCAGATCCCGTTATTAGTTCCACCCCTTCCTAATGTGTTAAATGACTTGAAGGGAGCACACTTGTGGTCCCAGTACTTGGGAGGTTGAGACAGGAGGATTGCAGGTTTGAGGCCAACCTCAGCAATTTAGCAAGACTCCCAGAAACTTAGCAAGACCCTGTTTCAAAATAAAAATAAGTAGGGCTGGGGTTATAGCTTGGAGGTAGGATGTCCCTGGGTTCAATCCCCAGTGCCACAAAAATAAATAAATAGGCTTGAAGAGAAGGAAAGCAATACTATACAAACTACCTCTAGCCAGGTGTGGTGGCACATGCTTGGAATCCCAGTACTTGGGAGGCTGAGACAGGAAGATCACAGGTTCCCAGCCAGTCTCAGCTTCTTAGGCCCTCTACAACTTAGTGAGAACCTGTTTCAAAATAAAGAATAAAAAATAGGGCTGGGGGTGTAGCTCAGAGGTAGAATGCCCCCGGGTTCAATCTCCACTATTACAAAAACAAATAAACAACAACAAAAAACTACTTCTACTGTTTTCCCCAAAGTCCAAGCACGCTTGACCTGAGCAGAATTTTACACACACCTGTTTTCCTTTGTGTGCAGCTGCTGAGGCTCCCTTCTGTTTTCTCTCATCTTACCTGCAAGTATTTATAGTTCTGAAGTTTCTCTTAATTTTACTCAAGATGGAAACTTTCTTCTTTTGCTCTAATTCAGGAGACTTCTGAATTTTTTTAAACTTCAGCATATTTTCTCCTTTCCCTCTTTATACCTCTATCGTTTTCCTTAAAAGTAGTTCCTTTATCCAGGTGTGATGGTGCATGCCTGTAATCCTAGTACTTGGGAGGCAGAGACAGGAAGATCACAGCTTGAAAGCCAGCCCAGCAACTTAGCAAGACCCTCAGTAACTTCTTGAGACCCTGTTTCAAAATAAAAAATTAAAGAGCTGGGGGTGTAGCTTGGAGTAGAATGCCCCTGAGTTCAATCCCTAGTACAAAAAAAAAAAAAGTTCCTTTCTGCCTTATCTTCTGGTTTTCAGGAATATTCTCTCTGTCAATTCTATTTTTTTTATTTCCATTTCAGATACATCACACATGACATGATAGACTAAAATGCTGCATGTAAACAGATCACATTTGAAACAAATTAGGGAAACTTATCCCTAATAAAGATAAGATTTGCACTGTGAGCTATCTTATAAATTGAAAAAGTAGCCAGGTGTGGTGGCAAACTAATGTAATCTCAGTACTAGGGAGGCTGATACAGGAGGATCACAGGTTGGAGGCCAGCCTCAGCAATGTAGCAAAGTGCTGTTTCAAAATAAAAAATGAAGCTGGGCGTGGTGGCACACGCTTGTAATCCCAGCATTTGGGAGGCTGAGACTGGAGGATCCAGGTTCTCGGCCAGCCTCAGCTACCTAGTGAGGTACTCCGCAACTTAGTGAGACCCTGTTTCAAAATAAAGAATAAAAAATAGGGCTGAGGGTATATCTTGGAGGTAGAATGCCCCTGAGTTCAATCCCCAATACCGCAACAACAACAAAAAAAAGAAAAGAAAAGGTCTGGGAGTATATGGGTGTAGCTTGGTGGTAGAACACCCCTGGGTTCAATCCTAGTAACAACACAAAAACAAAAACAAAAAAATCAAGAAGGAAAGAAAGATAAAAGAAACATACATGGATAAAGATTTAAAGAGACAGACTCTCACAAACCGTGATGTTACTTGCTACCTGTCTTCTTATCTTTCTTTGGTTAGTTCCAATAAGCCTACAATTTCCATGGCACTTATTCAAAAAAGTTTTAAAGATCCAGTCTTCTTAGTCTTTCCTCTCTGCATCCTCCTAGAACCACAGATGAAATAAGCTGTCTCCTCCTGGGAAGGATGACACACTGGGGAGAGCAGGGTATTTGGGCTAGAAAACCTGGTCCTGTCCCTGGTTCCTCCACATCTACCTGCGGTGTCATAGGAGTAACATCACATTTCAAAGCCACTGTTTCTTGGTGTAAAAAGGCTGCCGTGCCTGTTGTCCCAGAACTCGGGGCTGAGGCAGGAGGATCGCTTGAGCCCAAGAATTCATTGTCAGCCTGGGCAACATAGTGTGATACCATCTCCAAAATAAAAAGGCAACCAACATTTATTGAGAAAATAAATTCTCTTTCATTATTTTTCTTCCTTACTTTATTTGAAAGTTCTCTCCTTTGACATCCTCAGTCTTGAAGTCTTTCTTTGTAGGCAACTCATGGTAGTAGGGAATCTACCTTTGGATCTTGGCTTCTGGGAAACCCTGGCAAGTTTTGCTTTGCCTCATGACACCAATCTCTGTTGAGAGCTATGAGGCATTAGAAATATCAAAGCACATGATGCTTGCATTGTTTTGAGAGTTTTCTAGAAATTTCAAAGTCATCTTAATCATTGGAAGCATATTTGAGAAGGGGGTTAAAATTCCCTCCCAAAGCTCCAAAACTAAGGCTAATGACCATCCCATAAGTTTTCTTATGTAAATTAAGAATTTAGCTGAAGTTTCTTTACATCTCAACGTCTCTGCCTAATGTTTACTCAGTGTGTTCATTTTCGTGCATGCCATTGCAAAATTGATGTTAGCCAGGGATGGTGGTGCATGCTTGTAATCCCAGCACTTGGAAGGCTGAGACAGGAGGATCATGGGTTCAGGGACAGTCTCAGCTACTTAGTGAGGCCCTCCACAACTTAGTGAGACCCTGTCTCAAAATAAAGAATAAAAAATAGGGCTGAGGCTGTAGCTCAGAGGTAGAATACCCCTGGGTTCAATCCCCAGTACCGCAAAAAAAAAAAAAAAAAAAAAAAAAAAAAAAAGTTAGTTAATATTCTAGTCCTTCACACACCCCACCCCCCCCAAAACAACAACAAAACACCCAGGGCTTTGTAAATACCAGGCAATAACTCTACCTTGGAGTTTTATCTCCATCCCAGTATTCTAAACTTAATCACACTTTCTGATCTTTACTAGTGATGTATCACAAAGCAGAGCATATAATTAAATTAGTTAATATTTGTTCTACTACATAAAGTAACTATTAGTATCTCTATTCTACAGGTGATAAAGTCTGCAAGGTGACCAGGATAACACAGAAAACCCAGCAGTAAGCCCAGAATTTGGTTAGAACCCTATGCCATGCTCCCCTTCTCACCCCATGATTACCTGAGAAATAAAAACTCACTTTTAATGCTTGCTAATATAACCAGTGTTTCTTCTCCCTCTGTCTATTCAAATTATCTGGGATCAGCTCACAGGACTCATGTATTCAGAGCAAGACACAGTGCTCCTGTGTAGAGCCCCAAAGTGACCAACTCAAAGATGAATCAAACCATGTTTATTCTCTTCACCTCAGCCCAAACTTCCAGAAGAGCCTCTTGAGTAATTGGGGTGTGTAATGAAACAAGCAGGGGCCCAGGTCAGGACCCTTGAGTCTCAGCTCTGACAATTCTAGGCGTGTAGCTGTGGCAAATAACTTAATCACTCAGCCTGAGTTTCCTCATCTCTAGAATGGGAATAAAAGTAGCATCTGCTTCACAGGATTACTGTGGAGGGTCATTGGAGAAGCTCTTAGCATAGTGCCTGGCATACAGCAAGAGATCAATAAATGTCATCTGCTATGATCATGATGATAAGAAAAAGATAGTATAACTTTCCAAAGGCATTGTTAGGAATAACTTAGACAGCCTTGATTTTTATCTCTCTCCATGCCCGTTTATCTAGGTTACTACTGAAAAGTTAATTTGATTAAAGCTAGATTCCATATCTCCTGATTTCATGCTACCTGTCATTTATGATAAAGTGTTCTCATAATTCTTATCTTCCCAAACAATTCTAACATCTTAAGGTTAAGAACTGGATCTCACATTTCTTTGTATTTACTACAGTAAATGCATTGAGCAAAATAGATGTTCAATATATATCTGTATTTGAAAATAACGACAAATATTGTGTTTCCACTAGCAAAGAGTGCTAGAAACTTCCAAGAGCCAATTGTATTAAATTTCTTTTGGGATTTGGTTTTCTTTTCAAGTTAGTTTGTACAAATTTATGCCTAGAGGTTGAGATCAGTGCAGTGAGTGCAAATATTAAATATTAAGATGTCAATTTGCTAGATAACAACGCAGGTGCAGTAATACAAAAAAACAAGTCCATGCTGAGCCATGACGTGCAACACCAACTGTACTACAAGGACTCTTCTCCCTTAAAACTCATTCCTGTGATTCAGACTTTTTTTTCCGCACTAAAAGTCATTCTAAGAATGAATACTGTTTCAGAGTTTTCCAACATTTTAAAATAATCATCCTATCCAGCCATGATGAACCATGTCCAGCTGGATGTGGCAGCACACACCTGTAATCTCACTACTTGGGAGGCTGAGGCAGGAGGCTTCCAGGTTCAAGACCAGTCTCAGCAATTTAGCAAGACCCTCCACCATTCAGTGAGACTATTTCAAAGTTAAAAAATAGAATAGGGCTGGGGGTATAGCTCAGAGGTAGAATGTCCCTGGTTCAATCCCCAGTACAAACAAACAGAACCATGACACAAGATAAAGGGCACATTACGAACTCTTTTAGGGCCTGTGGTGCTTACCAAAGATAATCATGAACTGAGGATTTCACTTTGAAAGGGGGAGCTTGTCAGCTTTTAGTCAGTGAGGTTCTTGTAATATGCGCTGTACATTCCTTGTAAATGGAGAATGAGAATGTAACATTTGTGTGCTGGTGTGGGGATGGGTATAATATTATGAGTCAGATGTGTGAGCCAAAGGAACATGGAGTTTGGTACCAGGAACGTGGGACTCACTATGTGTGTACAGAAGTCCCCACTGCTCTCAAATGGAGCCGCTCCACCGGATTCTTAAAGAACCATATAGGATAAAATTATGTCCTTCAAGGTCCAGGTACATAACAGATGCTCAATAAAAAGTGTCATCTACACAGGGCACACACATAGCAGATTATAACAATTACCCGGAGTTTAAAAAATGAAAAAGATATCTAGGTGTGGTGGTGCGAGCCTATAATCCCGTTACTTGGGAGGATGAGACAAGAGGATTGCAGGTTCAATACCAGCCTTAGCAAATTAGCGAGATTCTCAGCAACCTAGAAAGACCTTGCTTCAAAACAAAAAATAAAAAAGGGCTGGGGAAGTAGACCAGGGAAAATCTTGTATAGGCTTGGGTTACTATTTGTAAGACACAAATCTAATTTTACAGCTACAGTGCCCCTTGTAAGTGTAATAACTGTACTAATAATATAAAATGGTTATAGTTTGAGGCTCCCAAAGAGATGAGAAGACCCTCACGTTTCACAAATAAGAAAGACATTTCGCAGAGGAGAAAACTGCATCTGGCCAACTGGTTTGCCCCAGAGCATCCCGCTAGTAACTGGCCAGGCCATAACTCAGGTCTGTTCACAGAGACCACAGGAAAGTGCTGCCCAGAGGGCTATTTCACCCTCCTCCATGACTAAGGAAAACCTTCCAGTGTCTTCCACAATGAAGATTCGTTTTCAAGCAAGGAGCCACGCCTGTGGGCCTGGACTAAGGCAGGTGCCCTCTGTTCCGAGCGCACTCCTCCGAGTGTCAGATCCCTTCCAAGTAGCCAACCCCCAAACCAGCCCCCGCAAGAGAGCAGCGGTGCCCGGAGTTTCTGGGCTGTGTGCTATGCGCAGAGGCCGCCACCCAAGTCCCCCAGGGAGAAGCGCTGCGCAGGGACACCTGGACGCCCGCTCGGCCTGCGCCAGGTCCGCGCGCCTCAGCCCTACCCGAGCCGCGCTGACCACTCACCGGCGTCACCTGCGCGGTGCGCTAGCCTGGCCGGCGGCGCGGAGCGGGTGGTCCGGGTGCTCTGGTCCCACGTGGGTCGCTCACCGCGGATGCCAGCTCTCCCACCGCCGCGCCGGCAAGAAACGGGCTTCCCCGTGCAGCTGTGGGGCGCTTAGCTGCCGGCGCCCCCGGTTTCCCCAGCGGTCCGAGCAAGCAGGCCAGGCGAGGTTCTGCCACTTTTGAGCTGTTGCCGGTGTCGCCCTGAGCAAGGGACTTCTCTCTCCAGACCTCATACAGAAAGTGGCAAATAAAGCCTATCTCCAAAAACTGGGTGCAGATTGTCTCACCAAGAACCAATGCGCACCAGCGTATGGTAATAAGCAAAGTAAAGTCATGTTCTGGGCTGCCACCGCCGCGGAGAAGTGGCACCGCTGCTGACACTCACCAGAGAACTTTCTTCCTGTGCGCCGGGCCGTCAGGACCGCCCAGTTCTAACCACCCCCCTGCGCCCGGGTCCCCAGGGACGCGTGCAAGACCACCCACTGCGGGCTGGGAAGAACGTGTTAGAACATTCATTTGCACCTGCTACCGAAAAAGCAAAGAAATTACCCTGTGGTAGATGATACCCGCCCTTAATTGTAGCGTGTTGTAAGTGCGGATCTGAAGCCTGCGCGCTGCTCAGAGCGGTCAGCAGCCTGGTCCTCACTTAGGGCAATGTTTCACTGAAGCTGGGATTTATTAATTACAAAAAAACACCATCAGGTACCAGCAAGAAAGCAAAAGGACTGCCCCATAAACTGACACTATGCTTTCCCATCACTTTTTAATTAAAATTATACTTTCGGAAATATCTGTTATAGATGTATGGGGATTATGTTTAGTATCTATTATGCTTATGTAATCAAAAGAAAGGAAAATTTAAGTAGATTAGTAAAAATATTCTTCAGATATGTTCACACTTAGAGACCAACACTTCCGATCACTTTTTTGTTTCATTCAGTATCATCCCCAGTAAGTGAGAGTGTTAATGAAGCTGTCTTTCTTAAAAGAGTACCCCTTCCCATGGTCTCTGGGATATTCTTCCAGACCACTGGGTTCAGTCGGATTTGCTGAGCATGCTTAATGGCAAGCAGAGATGGGGCATCAACAAACTGCTCAGGCAACAGTGTAAGACCTCTCCCAATTTTGGAGATGTTAAATATGAAAAAAAAAATGGACATTTTAGAATCAACTATGTGCATGTAGAGTGGTCAATGAAATTGTGATGTATTGTAATCTCTATTCTTTAGTAGTTGATAGTGAATAATTTGATACAAAGAAATCTTTTAAAGAATTTTCACACTACAGAGTAACAAGATGGTATGTGATTGTGAAGCTCATTTGTAACAAAGTATAAAAGGGAGTTTAAATGTTTTATTTAATAGTTATTTTAAAGAAAATATTACAGAAAACAAATATTTTAAATTTGCTGCACTTTTATGTAATGACATGTGGTTCTCAATAATATGTTATCTAATAGATTTTTATGAAAAAATTTTTGAGAAACCTCCAAACCCACAGGTATTCTTGTCCCTTCAAAATAATGTTACACCCCCCCCCCCAGCCGAGGCTATGAGGAGAACATTTGGAAACAAGTATTTCAAAATGTTACTACTGTGCTTTTCTTACTATAAATGATCTAAACTTGTCACTTACAAAAAGTGCTTTAAAAAACTTGGCAACAATTTGCTATCTTGTTTCAGTTTCTTTTCTCCTCCAAATACTGTTGTATTTAATAGAAATAAGCTACATTTTACTGAGAAATTGAAACAAAGAGAAAGAAAACCAAAAACTGTACACATTCATTGAAAAGATATATAGGTAACTAACACAATTACATAATCACAATTGCACAAGGACCGTTGTATTGTTTAGAGTTAAGTGAAGTGCAATTAATTATAATAAGCATACTTAAACAGAATAAATATTGTGTATATAAGTATTAAAGTATTAAAAATACTAATAAAATGTTAAAGTATTAGTAGTTTTTATTATGACAAATGAACTTGCTTCTTTGTTAATTTACTGAATCTAGATTGTATCAATTACAGTGTTTTTCCCAGTGGATAATATAATTAATCTACTATGATTTATTTTAATAATTGTCAGAGTAGAGAGACCCCTTTCACATTTCTCTCAAAATCCAGTCTTTTAATTGAACAGTTCAGTGGATTTTGAACCCATCTTTTTTTTTTTTTAAAGAATATATAGTAGCTTCTAATTAGTTTGAAATGACACCTGATTGATATCAAGATAATATTATCATAGCCAAATGTTAATCATAAGTTTCCATAATTTATGGATTAGATTCTTTTTAATAATTTTAAGTGAGAAGGCTTTTATTTTGTTCATAAATTATTTCAAAATATTTTACTTTTTATCTTCTTTTGTTTTAACTTGTATTTGTGTGTATGTGTGTGTGTGTGTGTGTGTGTGTGTGTCTGTGTCTGTGTCTGTGTGTATATATATAAAATAAATATACCAACAGAACATACATTGGGGATGTGTTCATTAAAAAAATTTTTTTTGGAAGGAGTGCACAATCTAGAATGTTGAAAGACCATTGTTCTTTTAACATCTAGTTGTAGCATCTTACAGAACTGCCAAGTCAGACACAAGATTCAAATGCATCTGAGGCATTTTCTCTGGGGGGTCACAGATGAGAGGTATTGGAACAAGGACTGGAATTTCATTGTTAAGTATGCACAACATACTATAAGAATACAGTAAGATGCAGCGACAATGATAGCCTTTTTTGGTTCTTTTCTCCAGATGCAAATAAATCAGAGGATCTTACATAAATATTATTAAAAGAATCATCATGCTTTCAGTCCATCTGTGTATCATTCAACTTCGGGCTCATATCCAGGGAACATTTGTATATTATAAAAGTTATTGGTAACAATGACCCTCTCATCCTGTGTGCTCCCTGGATTATAAGCTCCAAGGGCACAAGGATCCCATCTATCTTGCTTGCTCCTGTATCTCCACCACTTGGCACAGTGAGTGGCGCAGGGCAGGTAGTTAGCTAAATATTTATTGAGTTGACTTTTTTTGGGGGGGGGAGATCTCATTCTCTTTGGACAATAAAAGTTACAGGTGTCGTTGAATCGTCAAGACTTTCAGCAGAGTTAAAAAGCAGTTGGAAAGTCATATATAGTTTTTCTTAGTAAGTTAGTGCTCCTTCCACCTGTAAAGACCTTTCTAGATTCCTCCTGCCATTCTTCCTTCTCTTTCTCCTTCTTTTGATATCTGAGAACTTTGAATAATAGAGGGATGGTGGTTGTCAGTGGTTGCCTGTTTAGTTAGAGAAAGAGGAAAAAAAATCTTGCTTGGTGCTTTCTGAATAAGCCATGAACAGTGGTGGAGAGGGCGTGATTAAGCAAGAGCCTAACATGGGAACCAAAATGTCAACCCATGATTGTTAGGGTGATAGGTTTTAAGTCTACGTGTGCGATGTAGCCAGCCTCCCCCAAAGATGAAGGTATTTGCAAATCAAAAGCTCAACTATGTGAATAACCACAGCAACAGTGACAAAGTCTTTTCTAGGAAATATGAGTTCGGTTTCCATTTCTGGTACATTTCCACTCCTTTAAATGTCTATTTTGGTTCATTGTTGATACCGATCGTCTTGAACATACTTAATTACACTGTTTTATGAGTAATGGAGATGTAGTCTAAAATGTCACTTAGGATAAATATTCAGAGCTGGTTTCCAACAGAGAGATTTCAACATTAGAGGAATGCTGCTACCAATTAAGCTTGAAAAGAAGGTTTTAACAGAAGTTTAATCTGTTACTTATAAGGAAGAGACTTACTTCTAAGATTCATCCCTGTTCATCCCTGCTGCTTCACTTTCTACAAGTTTCATTTCTAAAAGTTTGCACTGAATGATGAGTTTCATTCATCATTCTAACATGTTAAACTTATAGGATAGCAATATAACTCCTAAATATACTTGTAGCGTTATGTGTTGAAAAGGTTTCTATATAATAGTACAATGTAAGATTCTGAAGTTCCGGTAAACCCCAAACATTCTTGAAATGCAAAGCCGTAAATTCTCCATGACTGACATTCAGCAAGCACAGACATTATTTATAGATGAACAGGCCACAGGGAAATGTCATTTCTTAGAGGAACGGTGTGTTTTCAAGAGGGTTTTAGCCAGGCATGGTGGCACACACCTGTAATCTCAGGACTTGGGAGTCTGTGACAGGAAGATGTCAGGTTGCTATCAGCCTCAGCAACTTAGTATTTCAAAATAAAAAGTAAAAAGGGCTGGGGGTGTATCTTGGATGTAGAATGCCCCTGGCTCAATTCATAGACACCCCCTCCCCCAAACACACACAACACAAAGAGTTTTTAAAGTAGCCAGAGGCCTTGCTAAGTGAAAATAAAGGCTAAAGAGATTGAGACAAATTTAAACACAGTGGACAAAGGGGTCTGAACAATATAAACTTGATTCATAAACTGACTCTGGCATCCTCAGTAGCTAAGTCTAAGTAAGAAGCTATAGAGCCAGGCATGGGGGCACACGCTTGTAATCCCAGTACTTGGGAGGCTAAGACAGGAGGATTGCAAGTTAGCGGCCAGCCTCAGCTACTTAGTGAGGCCCTCTGCAACTTAGTGAGACCCTGTTTCAAAATAAAGAATAAAAAATAGGGCTGGGGGTGTAGCTCAGAGGTAGAATGCCCCTGAGTTCAATCCCCAGTACCACAAAAAAGAAAAAAAAAGAAGCTATAGAGCCTGGTGTGGTGGCGCACACTTGTAATCCCATCACTTGGGAGGCTGAGACAGGAGGATTGCAAGTTAGCGGCCAGCCTCAGCTACTTAGTGAGGCCCTCTGCAACTTAGTGAGACCCTGTTTCAAAACAAAGAATAAAAAATAGGGCTGGGGGTGTAGCTTGGAGGTAGAATGCCCCTGGGTTTAATCCCCAGTACCGCAAAGAAAAAAAAAAAACTATAAGATTCATGGATCTGATGAGATAATGGCTGGTTAATACCTGTTTATAGGGCATAACTTTCAGTAATACAAAACCTTGGTGGTTCTTATATAAAAGAAAGCAATTTACATAAAAGCAAATTTCTCACAAATATCCCTATGTAAAACCATGCATATGGGGGGTGTGTGTGTGTTTGTGTGTGTGTGTGTGTGTGTGTGTGTGTGTGTGTGTGTGTGTGTGATGCTAGGGATTGAACCCAGGGCCTTGTACATACCAGACAAATGCTCTGCCATTGAGCCACATCCTCTGTTTTTATTTATTTTAATTTTAATTTTTGAGGTACTAGGAATTGAACCCAGGAGCATTCTACCTCCGAGCTACTCCCCCAGCCCCATTTTTTATTCTTTATTTTGAAACAGGGTCTCACTAAGTTGTGGAGGGCTTCACTAAGTAGCTGAGGCTGGCCGCAAACCCAGATCCTCTGGTCTCAGCCTCCGAAATACTGGGATTACAAGCGTGCACCACCATGTCTGGCTTATTTTAATTATTATCATTATTTTTAGAACACCTCAGTGCAAGTTTAATGAGCATTCTGGAGGTGTGTGTGTGTGTGTGTGTGTGTGTGTGTGTGTGTGTGTGTGTTTTACTGGGGATTGAATTCAGAGGCACTTTCCCTCTGAGCTACACTACCAGCCCCTTTTTTAATTTGTTTTTGTTTTGAAACAGGGTCTTACTAGGTTGCTAAGAGTCTCCCTAAGTTGCTGAGGTTGGGCTTGAAACTGATCCTCCTGTCTCAGTCCCCCAAGTACTGGGAATACAGGTGTGTACCACTGTACCTGGCTAGGGAACATGGATTTTTGGTAAGCGTTAGCATTCGTTTTTACATTCTACTCTTCTAGACTCCCTGCTTCTCATGGATACTCTCTGACTTCCCATGGGAGACCACCCTAAGTCCTGTCCAAGCTGTCTGAACAGTGAGCAGTGGGGATGCTTAGTTACATATAGCTCTTCTCCGTCTCTGGTTTATAAACGAAAAGCACACCGTACCTGCCTCCCATCCTCCACCCACATGCACAATGGTGGGACAGGAATAGTGAATGGTCTGCTTTGCAAAGAGGAAAATGGGGAGACCCAGAAGTCACTGGGCCAAAGTACCACTCTCTGCAGTAAGATGTGCTGAAGCTTTTGTTTTGGCCTGGAGGACCTCTGCTAGATCTGAGACAGGAAGAACTCAACTAAGTATTCTTTCCTACAAGTCAAAAACTGTAAAGTAGCACCATGTTTAATAATTTCTCTTCCTCAAGTAGTGGCTTTATAAGAATATTTCCATATTTTCTTTATGCATATATATGCAATATATATTTTTTCTAATTTAAGTAATACATTAATATATTATATACATATAGATTTTCTATATGTAAGCAAACTGAGCTATTTTATCTGTTGTCTACGTATCCATCTATCTGTCTTTTCCTTTATCACATGGCATAAACTTCATTCCGTAACATGTACAATAGGTCTAACTCGGTTTTTCAAAGCTGCACGTATTCTATACTATGTGTGTACTATCCCTACCCCATTCCCTCCCCCCTCCCTCATTCTCATGTTCAGCTTAGCGATTGACTTTTATATGTTTGTGAATATACATCACATGCATTAGGGTGCTTCCCTCTCCCCCCACCCATCACGTTCAGTTAGGTCACCTTCTTTGCTCGTCTAAGGTTTCTCCTTCATCTAGAGTCACCCTACGACACACTTTCTTCCTAGCTTCTGCATATTAGGGAGAGCATACGCACACACATACACACACACACACACACACACACACACACAGAAGTCAAAGTTAGTTGCTTGATTACATGGACAAGAAACTGCCAAACTGATGAAGTAGGCAGTGTGTTAGTCAGCTTCCGGCTAATACAGCAAATACCTGAGATAATCAGCTCATAAAGAGAAAAAGGTTATTTTGGCTCATGGTTTTGTAGGTTTCAGTCTGTGATCATTTGGCCCTGCTGCTTTTGGGTCTGTAGTGAAGCAGCATGTAGTAGTGAAGCACTTCAGAGAGAGAGAGAGAGAGAGAGAGAGAGAGAGAGAGAGGAGAGAAGGAGAAGAAAGAGGTAGAGAGGTGCAGGGTCCCACAATCCCTTTGAGGACATGCCTCCCTAGGACCTAAAGACCTCCTGCTGGGTCCCACCTCTTAAAGGTTCCGCTACCTTCCAACGGCAACACCCTAGGGAGTGAGCCTTCACCACACGGACATTTGGGGGACAATTAAGACCCAAGCCATAGCAGAGAGTATTCCAGGGAGAGGACAAAGGCAGGGATGTGTGTTGAGGGAGGACAATGATTCTGCAGTGTATAGAGACTATCAAGAGACTGAGAACATCATTGACATAATCCTCTTTTTAGGTCACTGTTGGAATGGAGAGGAGAATGACTTGGAAGATGGAGGGAACAGGTATGCTGTGAGTGGGGCAGAGAGAACTATGCAGGTAAGAGAGCGTTAGGTGGCAGACTCTAAAAATGAGACTTCCAGGGGTTATGGCCCATCACAGAGAATGACTTGGTAGTTGAGAACCTTGAAGGAGAAGCATGTCTGGAGAGGAAGGTAATGAGTTCTGCTTTGCACATGCTGAGTTTGAGACAGTTTGGGGCCATGAGGTGGGATGTCTAGTAGGCAGCTGACCATACAGCATGAAACTGAAGAGAGATCTGGCTTAGAAATGCAGATGTCGAAGGCATCAGAGTGAAGGTTGTAACTGAAAATGTGAAGATGCATAGAATCATTCAGGGAAATTTTAGAGTCTTCTTGGAGGCCTTAGCAATAACAGCCTTTAATGGATGCAAAAAAAAAAAAATGAGATAAACAAGAAGCAGTAAGAGGTAGGGAGTAAAAAGGAAGAGGTAGAGGCCAGGGAAGTGAAGGAAGAGCTATCCTAAGAAGCCAAGGACCAGATGATGACGATTCATTCTGCTTCACAAAAAGAGTTTCAAAAAGATTTATTGGAAATCTACTTTGTATTATATTCTAAACTTTACGGATAGAGACTATTTTAAACATTAAGGATAGGAATTCATGGTCTATAATTG
Source organism: Graphiurus murinus (assembly GCA_004027655.1). NCBI lineage: Eukaryota > Metazoa > Chordata > Mammalia > Rodentia > Gliridae > Graphiurus > Graphiurus murinus. The sequence continues at coordinate 14,924 of PVLC010007995.1, forward strand.
ATTCAGAACCTTATCCCAGGCACTGAACTAGAGAAAGGGGTCACAAAGTTGCACAAGACAGAAGTCATCCTACCTTCCTTGAACTTATGTGCCAGGAGGGAGGACAGACGAGGAAACCAGCCAACAGATTTAACATGCCCTAAAGGCTATGTAGTTGTGAACGTGGCTCAGGGAATGCAAAATGTACCTAACCCAATATAGAGGCAAAGTCAATGCTGATTAAAGAGAAGGGGAACTGGCTGTGGTGGTGCAGGCCTGCAATTCCCGTACTTGGGACAGGAGAATCACAGGTTTGAGGACAGCTACAGCAATTTAGGAAGACCCTCTGCAACCTAGTAAGATTAAAGAATAAAATAGGGCTGGGGGTGAGGCTCAGAGGTAGAATGCCCCTGGGTTCAGCTCCCCCCACCCAATTAAAAGGAAAAGGGGGACCCATTTCAGACCTGATGAGAATTGGATTGAGAAGTGTGGACTCCACGAATAGGATAATAACTGGTGCTACTACAGAGAGATGGTTGCCAAATAACTGTTCAAAGATGAAGCTGGATCTATTTGGAGGAGGAAGCACCCACAGGGTTTGCGTCTCTCTTCCTCTTAAGAGCAATCCTGGCCGGGCGTGGTGGCGCATGCTTGTAATCCCAGCATTCGGGAGGCTGAGACCGGAGGATCCGGGTTCGCGGCCAGCCTCAGCTACTTAGTGAGGCACTCCACAACTTAGTGAGACCCGGTTTCAAAATAAAGAATAAAAAATAGGGCTGGGGGTGTAGCTCGGAGGTAGAATGCCCCTGAGTTCAATCCCCAGTACCGCAAAAAAAAAAAAAAAAAAAAAAAAAGAGCAATCCTGCTCTAACTCAACTCAGTGTCAGCAAAGGGGAGGGCCACACTCACACCTGGCTTCTTGGGCGCGTGACCTGTGAGGCGTAGAAGAGCCCTGTGCTTGTTGATGCTCTGCTGTCACCCACTTGAAATTCTTCATGGCTTTTGCACAAGGGACTTTACATGCTGACTTGACACTGGGCCTCTTGTATTAGGCAGCAGGTCCAGCTTACAGCAAAGAATGCTCACAAGTCTCAGAAGTTTAGTAGGCTCCCTGGGAGTCTCACCTGGCTGCCCTACAGGTAGCTCAAGGCCTTGTATAAAGAATTTTCACACCAAGCGATGTGTGCCTATATGACTATATCACCCTGAATCTCACTATGATGTACAATTACAATGAAAGTATTAAAAAATTAACTATCTGGCCAACTAACATAGCATAACTTCAAAAAATAATAAATTTTCACATTATATGCTAGAAAGTGTTGTAAATACAGCCTCTCTGACCTATTGAGTCAGAATCTGCAGTTTCAAAGTTTACCTGGCAATCTGAATGAATATTAAAATTTAAGCCACTTGTTCTAATCTCATCTGACTCCTCTGGGGCAGGGTGTGTGTGAATTGAATTGCCCAATGACAGCATTGCATTTCCTGACAACAGTGATTATTAGTTCAGGGACAAGCAACGTGACTCAGATTATGTGAAGCAACCTAAATATTAGAATGTGATTAGGAACTACTCAGCCTAGAGTCTATCGTTGGACCATCTCTCCTCTTCTGGGACTGAAGCAGGGAGGGTGGCCTGAGACTGGAGTGGTGGCCACCATGTGAAGGCTGGCAAGGATGCCTGCTTTGCAGAAGGACAAGCCAAACAGATGGGGGAAACAGTCTTGATGCCATTGCCTGAACAATGGATCAAAGTGTACCTTGGCCCACACCTGTAATCACAGAACTTGGGGGTCTAAGACAGGAGGATTGAAGGTTTGAGGCCATCTTCAGCAACTTAGTGAGACTGTTTCTTTTTTCTTTTCTTTTTTTTATTGGTGCATTGAAATCATACATGTTTTTTAGGTACAAGCTGGTAGAGGCTTACATGCATATATCTCTCATTTAACCCCGAAACTGTTTCAAAATGAAAAATAAAGTGGGTCTGGGAGTGTAGCTCAGAGGTAGAATAACATACACACACACACACCACAGACACACACACACACACACACACACACACACACACACACACACACACACACACACACCACACTGTACCTTAAAGCTAAGTCTATCCTTGGACTCCTTAGTTTCATTTCAGTTCATTTGAATCAGGATTTCTATTCTCTGGTACCCAAAGAGCCTGATGGATAAGCCACTTTTCTGTTTACATTTACAGAAGGTGACTCTCACAGGTAGATACATTTTGCTGCAAGGGTGTATTTGTATGTATGAACAACTAGATGAACTCTTTGCTTAAAATTTTCAGTTTGGTTATCAAGTTGTGGAAATTCACTGGATAGTTAACAAATTTCCACTTTGTTTTTCTTTAAATGATAGGAGTCCTTGATTAAAAAGTTGTTGCTCATATATGTTTTTCTGCTATGTGAGAACATGCAATTCAATTGTAGCTATTAATGGAGGGCATCCCAGTGTGTCAGTTCCAATGTGCTTCTTTCTGCGTTGCAACTTCCTCGGGCAGCTCACCGAGCCAACCGGCTAAGCACAGAAGGCTCCTGTTTTCATAGCAGCTCCCTCCAGAGCTGGCCTCTCCCTCCTGTGCTCTGGTCTTCTTCATTCCTAACTCAAGTACCATTGTGTCAAGATAATGATTAACCAAAACTTTTGCCTTAACATCACATCAGAGTCCCTTTTTCCTTCAAAGCATTCCAAACCATGTTTTATTTCTAACGCCCCTGGAGATAGCTCCAAGGCTCTGACTGAAGAACTTTCTCAATATGTTTGCTGAATTCTCTTCAATTAAGTCTCCACCCACTCGTAAGCAGGTAAACAAATCTGGAAGGTGGACCATTAGAGCTGGGAGGAGCTGAGAGATTCTTTAGCAGAATCCCAGAGGCAAACATTATAGCCAACCCAGATCCTCTGGTCTCAGCCTCCTAAATACTATTTTTGAGCTTGTCCACATTAAGGCATGTGAGATGCTTCCACACGAGCACAAGAGGATGAAAAAACTGCCGCTTACTGCAGCACTGCTTATAATAGGGAAAAAGTCAAAACTACCCAGAGTAGAGGGCAAATGAGTTGAGGTTTATTTGTACAGTGGAATGCCACTCCATAGTTAAAAAATAGCTTCTGTATTTTATGACAGAGGAGAGGCATGATATAGACAGCAGATGTGAAAGAACAAACATCACTCAGATGCATGATGAGAAATTTGAACCTGAAACCAGGACTCTTGGGTGCTTCTGTTCCCCCTCAAAAAATAACATTATATTTTGAAGTTATTCATATTTCCAGAACAAGTGAAAAGCATATAAAGGAATTTTAAATATCTTTTTTTTTTTTTTTTTTTTACCAGGTTCAGGTTGCCTATTTTTTAAATTTTGTGATCTTTTTTTTCCTTTCTCTCCCCCCTCAATATAATTTTCCCCCTAAACTTCCCAAGAGAGGTTGTCTGTATATATTGTGGCCCTTTAGCTATAATACTTCAGTGCGCTTTCATATTAATAAAGATATGTTTTTAAATATTCATAGTACAGGTATCAAATGCAGGGAATTGAACAATGACAGCATATTTTTTTCTATTTTATTGGTGCATTGTAATCATATATCTTTGTGAGGTACAAGCTGGTAGAGGCATATATGCACACAGGTCTCAGTTAACCCTTCCCCAATTCCCATCCCATTCCCTCCCCCTCCTACCTTCTCATGTTCAGTTTAGTGATTGACTTTGATATGTTTGTGAATGTACATCATGCGCATTAGGGTGTTTCCCCCTCCCCCCATCACCTTCAGATAGGTCACCTTCTTTGCTCATCTAACGTTTCTCCTTCTTCTAGAGTCCCTCTTATGACCCACTTTCTCCCTAGCTTCCTTAAATTAGGGAGAGCATCCAATATTTTACTTTTTTTGACAGACTAATCTCACTTAACATAATTTTTTCCAGGTCTTTCCATTTACCTGCAAATGACATGATTTTGTTCTTCTTTATGGCTGAGTAAAATTCCATTGTGTTCATATTCCAGAGTTTTATAATCCATTCATCTGTTGATGGATACCTTGGCTGGTTCCATAGTTTGGCAATTGTGAATTGTGCAGCTATAAACATAGATACGTATGCATTAGTCCGGTAGTTTGATTTCCATTCTTTTGGGTAGATACCCAGAAGTGGTATTGCTGGATCATATGGTAGGTTCATTCCCATTTGTCTAAGGATCCTCCATACTGTTTTCCAAAATGGTTGCACTAATCTACAATCCCACCAACAATGTATTAGGGTTCCCACTTTTCCATACTATCTCCAGTATTTCTTGTTGTTTATGTTTCTAATGATTATATTCTAATTGGGGTTAGGTGAAATCTCAGGGTAGTTTTGATTTGCATCTCTCTGATTGCTAATGATGTGGAACATTTCCTCATACATTTATTGGCCATTTGTATTTCTTCCTTTGTGAAGTGTCTATTTAGTTCACTTGCCCATTTTGTGTTGTTTGTGGTGAGTTTCTTGAGTTCTCCGTATATTCTAGATATTAGTCCTCTATCAGAGGAATAGTTGGCAAAAATTTTCTTCCATTCTGTGGGCTCTCTGTTGAGGTTCTTGATAGTTTCTATTTTTCTGCATACGATTAACCAGTTTTGTCAACACCACTTGTTGAAGAGGCTGTCTTTTTTACAGTGTATGTTTTTGGCCCCTTTGTCAAAAATCAATTGACTGTAAGTGTGTGGATTTGTTTCTTAGTCTTCCATTCTGCTCCATTGGTCTATGTGTCTGCTTTTGTGTCAATACCACACTATTTTTATTGCTGTGGCTTTGTAGTATAGCTTGAAGTCAGGTATTGTGATGCTTCCTGCATGGTTCTTGTTACTGAGAACTACTTTGGCTATCCTGGGCTTTTTGTTGTTCTAAATGAATTTAAGGACTGATTTTTCTGTCTGTGAGGAGTGACCTTGGTAATTTAATGAGTATCACATTGAATCTGTAGATAACTTTTGGGAGAATGGCCAATTTGATGATATTTATTCTGCCTACCTAAGAGCATGGAAGATTTTTCCATCTTCTAAGGTTTTCTTTGATTTTTTTCTTCACTGTTTTATAATTTTCCTTATAGAGGTCTTTTATTTTCTTGGATATGTTTATCCTAGGTACTTTATTTTTGGGGGTGATATTGTAAGTGGAAATTTTTTCTGTATTTCTTTTTCAGTGGATTTATGGTTGGCATACAGGAAAGCTTCTTATTTTTTAAGATTGATTTTATATCCAGACACTTTGCTGAATTTGTTGATCAGTTCTATAAGCCTTTTGGTTGAGTTTTTTGGGTCTTCTAAGTACAGTATTATATCATCTGCAAAAAGGGACAGTTTTAGTTCTTCCCTTCCTATTTGTACTTCTTTGATTTTCTTCTCTTGCCTTATTGTTCTGGCTAGAGTCTCAAGTACTATATTGAACAGGAGTGGTGATAATGGACCCCGTTGTCTTGTTCCTGGTTTTAGTGGAAACTCTTGCAGTTTTCCCCCATTTAATATCACGTTGGCTTTTTTTTTATATTTCTTTTTATAACCTAAAGTACTAAAATTTTGTGGAATGTTCCAATTGTACTCTTGAGAAAAAATCTACCATACCCACCCTACACATAGGGTTCAGTCCCCAATCATGTGTCACATTCAGTGGTGAAGCCTGGTCTTAAAAGGATTTATTATGGCTGGAAGTGTGCCATAGGTGTGTCTTTCATAATTCTTCCATCACATGCACCTGCTAACTTAATTATACTTCTGGTGTAACTGTTACATCTGTGGTGTCCTGCCCACTATTGCCACCAAGAAGGCCTTCCAGCCTTGTATGGCAATTTAAAGAAACAATTTTAACAGCAGCTCCCAACCTTGAAAAATTCACAGTGCTGAGCTAGGCACACTGGGTGGAGCGAGGTGACCTGTGTTCAAAAGCCAACTCTATCGCGTGCCAGGTAGGCAATGCTGAGCAAGAGGCATCATCCCTCTGACTCAATTCCCTCTGCCGAGGATAGTACCTACCTCACAGGCTGTTAGGAAGCTTAAATTAAACAATCTATTAGAAGAACCCAGTAAGAATTCATAGAGTCCATGTAGAGCAGATATGTTTTCTTCCCTTTGTGCACTGAGATTTAGTTTCTGTCAAGTTTGTGTGTTAATGGTTATAACACCTAATACCCCTTAAACCTATTCACAGCAGGGGTGTGGGAGCTGACACTTAAGTCATTTCTTCCTTGGTTTATAACAAAGTGATCTGGTTTCTGTGCAAACACAAAGGAAGGTGCTTTCTCTTTCACAGGCTATACCACATCAAACTTGGTACCGTGCAAAAGATTTTTGCCTATGTAGTCAGAGGAAAGGAAACTTGCATTAGTTTGCTTGAACACTTTGGTTAGCTGTCCTTTACTCACACCCTGAAACTTAGTCATGTACTGTTGAGAGTTCTCCTCTTTGATGATATGCAATATCTTTATCCAGAAAAATTGTTGTGATTAAAATATGGCAATGATAATAATCATTTATAAAAGTAAAAGCATCAGAACTTCAGTTCTATTTTAGATTTCCAAATAGGATGCACAGTGATTTGCTCATGCAACCTAGTGGTTCCTCATAACCCCTTAAAACTGGTGCTGCTAGCTGGGAGTGGTGGTACATGCTTGTAATCCCAGTACTTGAGAGTCTGAGACAGGAGGATTGCAGGTTTGAGGACAGCTTCTGCAGCATAGTAAGACTCTCAGAAACCTAGATTGACCTTGTTTACAAACAAAAAATAAAAAAGGCTGGGAGTATAGCTTGGAGGTAGAAACCCCTGGGTTCCATCCCCAGTACAAAAAAAAAAATTATGGTGTTTTCTTCAAGTTGAATTGTATTTATTGCCAATTCTAGCTGCCACCACAGAGTTGATGAAGGAAGGAATTGTTGGGATGGCTCGAGGTTTAGCCCCAGCAACAATTTGATGAAAGCAATATCAACTATCTCTTTGTGCAGTGGTTCTTGTTCAATTTCAGATAAATTAATGTACAAGATAAAAGAAAAAACACTGTAAGTCACTGCTAACCATTATTTACAAGGAAATCATGTGAGTTCTGGAAGATTAAAAATAGAAAATATTTTCCTTGCTATTTTTCTCTATTTCTAGGAAGCAGTATTACTTGAGACCCTCAATTATAAAGTACAGATTTCTACCTCTAAGTAGCTAAAGAAAAGACTGCACACTAAGCTGGGCATGATGGTGCACGTCTGTAACTTAGTGAGCCTAAGCCACCCAGTGAGACCCTGTTTCAAAAATAAATAAATAAAAAAGTGCTGGGGGTGTAACTCAGAGGTAAAATGCCCCTGAGTTCAATCCTCAGTACCACCATCACCACCAAAACACCAAAAAAACCAAAAACTATACAATAGAGGTTTCTCTTGAATCACCACTTGTGAATGTGATTAGCTCAAATGCACACCTACAATCTCTCTTTCTCTCTCTCTCTCTCTCTCTCTCTCTCTCTCTCTCTCTCTCTCTCTCTCTCTCTCATCTAAATCCAAAATTCCTAGACAAACTCTTTTATTGGTCTGGTGTAGGTCAAGTGCACACCATGCCCAGAAACAATTCCTGGGAAGCTCTTTGATTAGTCTAGCTTGGCGCAGGTGTACACTGCACGTTGATCAACTGCAGCTAGCTGCTTGGGCTGACATTGAATGAACATGTGGATAGGAGGAAAGGAGCAGTCCCTAGAAAAGGGGAAGTAGGGTCTGGTGCGGTAGCACATGCCTGTAATCTCAGCTCCTTGGGAAGCTAAGGCAGGAGGGTCACAAGTTCAAGGCCAGCCTGGGCAACTTAATGAGACCCTGTTTAAAACAATTTTTTTTTTTGTGTGTGTGTGTTACTGGGAATTGAATCCAAGAGTGTTCTACCTCTGAGTCACAACCCAGACCTATTTTATTTTTGAGGCTGTCCTCAAACCTGCAATCCTCCTGTCTCAGCCTTCCAAGTACTGGGATTACAGTCATGCACCACCATGCCTAGCTTTAAAAAAATGTTTTTTAAAAAAGGTCTGGGGCCAGGCGTGGTGGCGCATGCTTGTAATCCCAGCATTTGGGAGGCTGAGACCAGAGGATCCGGGTTCGCGGCCAGCCTCAGCTACCTAGTGAGGTACTCCGCAACTTAGTGAGACCCTTTTTCAAAATAAAGAATAAAAAATAGGGCCAAGGGTATAGCTCCGAGGTAGAATGCCCCTGAGTTCAATCCCCAGTACCAAAATAAATAAATAAATAAATAAAATAAAAAAGGTTTGGGGTATAAGCATCCTTATATTCAATGCCCAATACTGAAGAAAAAAAAGGGGGGGGAAGGGGGCTAGGGAGACAATAGATGACCACTATCATGGATGAAATTGTGCCTCCCAAACCTATATGTTGAAGCACTACCCCCAAATGTGAGCTATTTGGAGAGAGGAGGGAATGCACATTAAGTGAGTTTCTAAGGCTGAGGTCCTAATCTGATGGGATTGATGGCCGTATAAGAAAAAGATGAGACACCAGATCTCCCCCAGCTTCTTCCTGAGCACAGAGAAAGACCATATGAGGACGCAGTAAGAAGGTGGTCATCTATAAGACAAAAAGAGAGGCCTCACCACACACCAATCCTGCTGGCACCGTCAGCACACACTTCCAGCCTCCAGAATGTAAGCAAATTAATTTGTTGGCTGAGCTATCTGCTCTGTGGTATGTTGTTATGACAGCCTGAGCTGACTTCTGCAATCACTACAGAGGTGTACTCCATCCATTCTCTGTAAGAAATAATTTCTGTTTACTTATTACATCCATTAGGATTGATTCAAATACAAGCAGCAAAACCTTCAACAACAGTGATTTTAAAACATTGGTCTCCGAGAGGTATGGTGGTGCATTCCTGGAGTCCCAGCTCCTTGGAGGGCTGAGGCAGGGGGATTGCCAAACCCAGGAGCTTGAGGTCAGCCTGGGCAATATAGCAAGATCCCATCTCAAAAGCCAAAAACAAACAAACAAGCAAAAATCCAACAGATTCATTCCAGGTAAAAGAAGCTGAGGTAAGTGATCCAGGGCAGCTCCTCAGATCACCAGGGACCTGGGCTCCTTCTCTTTCTGCTCCACTATCCTCGGTGCATGACCCCTACCTTCTAGATCACCTTATAGTCTCAGATGGCTGCTGGAGCTCCAACTATCATGTCTACTTTCTAGTCAGCAGGAAGGAGGAAAGGAGAGGAAATGAGTTCTCCCTTTGATGGTCCCTCCTTTGAAAAAGCTTCCTGGAATCCCCTCTAACGGCTTCTATGCACACTTCACTGGACAATTCAGTCATCCAGCCACACCTAGCTGTAAGGGAGGCTGGGACATGTGCCTTTTAGCTGGGGACATTGCTGTCATCAGCAGCCTAGGGATTCTTTTAGCAAGTAAAAATGTGAGAATGGACAATTAGCAGTCACTGTCACAGTTGTGAGCCAGACTGTGGAAGATTCTGGGAACAAGATGAGTGTGGCATGCAAATAGACAGATAACTATGGCCAGTCCCTGCAGAGGCACCAGATAGGGAGAGGATCGGGGCCAGGTGAGCTAGCAGGAAGGAGGTACTTATTCTGTCTTATGGACATAGGAGAGGAGAAGGGTGCAGGTAAGTTTGTGGATGGGCTGGGGGTGAGGTGGGAGGGCTCCCACTGATTAGCATCTGTTGTTCCTGAGAAGAAGAGGCATTGAAAGAATTAGGGGTGACAAATTATAAGGGACAAAAGAAAATGTTCTTTTTCACATGGAGAAACAATAAGATTGCCCACTGAGCTGCACACAAAACACCACTAATGAACCTTAAAAAAGTATCGATGGGGCTTACAGTGGGGCTCTGGTTTCAGTAGTTTGGTTCTAGTAGTTTTTCTTCTTTAGTTTTTTTTTTTTTTTTTTTTTTAAGGTATCTGGGTGATGTGAACATTCAGGCAGGGTGAGAACCACTGATCTGTTTCTAAGTAGTTAATTGGATATGGGTTGTCATAGAGCCCTGGATCGGGAACCAGAGGGATGCTCTGTCCCCAGAAGACCCTACATATGCCAAGCCTCCAAACTTCATTCAGAAAATAAATAGGCTAGATCAAAAGAAAATTAGATGGTATTTAAAACAATGATATATAATAAATAAAACTATTCTCTGTGTGTTCTCTTCTTGGCTTTGCAAGTAAAATCATCTCTAATTTGGCAGCAGGGTGGGTATAGCTCAGGGGGGGAGAACTTATTTAGTATGCAGGAGGGTGTCAATTCAGCCTCCAGCACCAAAAAATATCTGTAATTTATAACTGAAGCAACTCATTTCTTTGTGCTGAATTTCCTATCAGCTATAAGAATGCCGGGTCTTTTAGAATTCAGCTGTTGGATTTTTTTTTTTTAGTAAGAATACTTAATTAGTGTTCTTCAAGGTGATGACATCTGTTTGGTCATTTTCTTTAACATACTACATTTTTAATCTACCCTCGATTATTAGTCAGAGAGTCATCTAATTAGTGTGGTGGCTAGCAAGACTTCCTCCCCCAGAAATGAGGGATATTGTTTGCCCACTAAGGTATTATTAACTGTGTCATATAAACCTATCTGAAGAAAGGGTTTCAGTCAAAAACAAACAAACAAAAAATTGAAAATGACTATCACATTGAAAGGATCTAAGAAAATAAAATTGCATGAATAAAAAAGCAAATGCATATTTTTGTGTCATCACTTTCTCATCAACGACACAGCTTTGGGAAAAGCAATAGTGATGATGATAAAATAACGAAGTGTTACAAAGGAACTTTAGGAAACACATTCAAGTCTGAAAGCTCTTTGTTGTCTTCATGTAATATTTTTTTCCTTCTCATGGGAAGCAGGTGGAATTAATAGGTGGAGCCATTGTCGATCATTCATTCATTCTTCCAACATTTGTTGAACACCTACTTGTGTGCTGAGCACTGTTCTAAGCATTAAATATTTCCAGGGAACCACTAAACACAAATTATGGGAGGCCATTGTTTTGGACTGAGCTCCTGCACTAGGACCCAGTAGACCAGACCAAACCAAAAATGGAGTCAGTCATGCTAAGCACAACATCATCAGACTGAAACTTTAAGGAAGTCTTGAAGACTGATATTTGGGTCTGCCCTACCCTTTTCAAAAAAGTAATTTAAAGTAACCTGATGTTAACCAGTTGGAGTTTTCCCCGAGTGTTCTGCCACCTTGTTCCTGCCTTACAAATCCCAGTGTTCTGCCACTGCACAGAGGGAACACTCATTCTGTTTTGCAGAATGGAGGCTGCCCTTGTTCATGAATAATTTTTGTTGTGTGTGGTACTAAGGATTGAATGCAGCGGCATTCTACCTCTGAGCTGCACTCCCTGCCCTTTTTGGTTTTTTACTTTGAAATGGGTTCTCACTAAGTTGTGGAAGACCTTGTTAAGTTGCTGGGGCTGGCCTTGAACCTTTGATCCTCCTGTCTCAACCTCCTAAGTACTGTGATTACAGGTATGCACTACCATATCTGGCTTATGAATACTTTTTTTAAAGAACCATTAATGCTATAATTAAATGTGCTGTTATTTGTTTTTTATTCTGTGACAGAGCAAAGCAGACAAAATTCCTACCCTCAGGGATCTTGTACTATAGCAGACAACAAAAGATGAACAGTATTAGTAGGTAAGATACGTAGCACGCTCAGTCTTTGATGTTGGTGAGCACCGTGAAGGAGGGAAACGCTAAGTAGGATGAGAAGGATGAGGGTGGAGGAGATTTGCAATTTTAGATGGAGTGGCTGGGCACAGTCTGGATGGGGAGGCGATGGCAGTTAGGAGGTAGTATGCTAATAAGCATTGCAGATCCCCCAGGAAGAGCATTTCAGCACAAGCAAAGACCCTGAGGTACACACAAGGTAGCCAGTGTAGCTGGAGCTGGGTGCTTCCAGGAAGGATATTGGGGCAGAGAGGTAAAGCAGGCAGGGCCTCACAGGTCACTGTCTTGACACAGACTCTGCTCGTGGGTGGGATGGAAGCCATTGCCAGGTTTCAAACCCCAGGCAAGAGACTGATGTAGGATAAAAGAAATACATAGGTAGAAAGGAGACAGATAAGAAGGAGAAGGAAATATAACTTTAATATAAGAAACTGGTGCTAAATTTTCTCAAACACTACTCCTCAAACCAGTTCTCTCTCTTTTCCAGGCCTCCTTATCTCAAATTCCTGGGAAATCTGTAGATCCTAGAGTTAAATGGGGGAAAAAAAGAAAAGAAAAAAAAGCAACTATAATTGCCCTGTGTACTGTTAACAAGACAGATAAGATATCTTGAGAAACCTATAATTTAGGGGACTCTCCAGCTTACCAGATAATGAAGACCCCAAGGACGACCAAATCACCAGGAACTGTCTTGAGACTACTGGACTGAGGTCCTCCTCACACACCATCCCATACCCTGCTTCACCATGTTTCCATTAAGAAAAGAGCCATGGACCCCTAAAATGTGTCTCCCTCTAGAGATGGCCCACATTTTCCCCTGAATATGTATTTTCTACTTTTCCTAAATAAACTTCCATCTATGTCTCTAACTGGTGCCTGCTGAAATCCTTTTCTTACTTTTAAGTCAAGGACCCTGTGGGTCCTGGGGTAGGTTTCCCTCTTGGGGAGCTCCTGGGACCTCTCACGGAGTCAGCCCTCTCCTCATCCTGTTCAAACACTAGATGATGTGTTTGAACAAGGGTGGTGAGCTGACGTGGCAAGAAGGGTGTACTTCCAGTCTCTGGGTGTATTTCGAAGGTGCGATGGGTAGGATTTCCCGAGACAATATGTGTGAGGAGCGAGAGAAAAGGCAAAAGTCATAGACACCCAGAGTTCTGAGCGTCGGGAGAGTGAGGGCGCTGCTCACTGGGCTGGGATGAAGTGCCAACTCAAAAGAGGCTGCTTGGCTGTGCCGAAGGCTCTGAACTGAGGGTGCAGGGAGCAGCAGATGCAGGCGGGGGGCTTCTCTCACCTCCCCTCATCTGCCTAAAGACGCAGAGGCTGGAGGCTGCTACCACATGCAGGCCAACTTTGTCACAGACTATCACATATTCTAGTCAGGAAACTTGTACTGCTTTTAATCTTCCCAGACAATGTGTACTACTATTAATCTTTGTAACAAGACAGTTTATTTATCATATAATTCCTCCCACCCACCCCATAGCCCGAGTTGCCACCTTCCCCTAGAAGCCCCAACTCCTCTTCCTTTCAGGATATTATGCAAGCCCCGCTCATGGCAACTTTCTTCCAGTCTCCTATATTGTGGGACTCCCATAGCTACATATGTAACTAAATATGTTTTTCTTTTTTTTCCTCTTCCTAATTTGCCTTATGTTGGAGCCATTTTCTTGCCTCCATTTGGAACATCTGTGAGAAGGTTCAAGTCTTACATACCCTGATAAGGTATGATGCCACAGCACCTTAATAGCTGAATCTTGAGCAAGACTTGGTCAGCTGGAGTCCTGCAAGGCAGATGATTCCAAAAGAAGGAATGCATGGCATATCCCACTTCGCATTATTATATTCTGGAAATTTTGGGAGCTTTGGATTTTGCTTTTATATTAATTATAAAAGAAAACTTCTTAGAAACATGTGGCCTGACAGATACTGATCTCTTAGCTGAAAAAAAAGAGCAGTGCCTCGAGAAAAACCAGTGCATTAACCTTTTACAAGCATTAGTCTAGAAACAGGCTTTGCTAGTTTATCTAAATAGCTACTAACTGGTCCCACCTGTAACCCCCTAACTACCTGAGATAAGATAGAACACTGCTTAACGGGGCTAAACAAAATCATAAAGATTTTAACTAATGGAAAAGAATTTTTATATACATGTTGTAACCTTAACTGGTTGAAGATAACCTTTGGAAAAACAAGTCTGTAAAAATCTCTGTTCTATATGCCTCATCGTAAAAAAAAAAAAAAAAATAGTATAAAACAATGACTGACAAAAAATAAAACAGATGTGCTTCTTCACTGCATTGGGTGTGAGCGTATTCTCGCAACCTCGTCTCAATCCACACCTATCGAGGGACCCCCAACCCCACTGCCTCCGAGGGCTGGACCCCGGCAGTATGAACGGAGGTGTCAAGTAGACAGCGGAAGGTGTGAGTCTGGGGTTCAGGGAAGAGGTGGGGTTGACCTGTCTCCATACATGTAGATAGTGTGTAAAGCCACAAGACAAGGTTACTAAGGGAGCTGCCTCAGCTCAGTCAGTGGATTCCCCAGAGTAACCCGTGGGACAGGGGCTACAGCGAATATTAGAGACAAAACCAATCTGCAAATACTCTCGCAAATGGTAGTTTCTGAAAATCCTAATCGCTTCATTTGATGAGATACAGTGATTTCCAATTTTGGCAATTAAGTTAAAATAAGTCTTTGACATTAAATCCTAAAGTAAAACAAGTGCTGAACTTCTCTTACAGCCAGATAAAAAGAGATTTGGAGTATCACTAACCATTATTGCATGAGTAGCAAATTTTGCTTTTTTTTTTTTTTTTCCTTTTGGTACTAGGAATTGAACCCAGGGGTGTTCTACCTCCAAGCTACACTCCCAGCCCTTTTTATTTTTTTATTTGGAAACAGAGTCTTGCCAAGTTGCTAAGGCTGTCCCCAAACATGATCCTCCATCTCCACCTCACCAGTACTGGGATTACAGGCGTGCACCACCATACCATGACCAGCTAAATTTTGTATATTTACTATGAAATCCTGTCAAAGGTCAGGAGTGAGATGAGAGTTTTAGGTTGGTGCTATTTGCTAGGTGGTCAAGAGAAGTCCTGCACTTCCTAGAGTGCAGGCTTTTTCAGTTTTCCAGCCATGTTCCCTCAGTCCCTCTGCTCTCCGCTCCTGGGCTGACATTTTCTGCCTCTATTCTCAAACACCTGGTGTGCCGTTTTTTGCAGAATCAGGTTCCTTCTGTGTCTAGTGTGTATTGAGCACTCTGCAGGTGCTTTCTTTCATTATTTCATTTAATCCTCTCAACAAATGGACAGAGGAAGATATTAACATGACCTCTTTTCAGGAAGAAGAAACTGAATTCTCTGGAGATTAAGGGTTTGTTGGAAATCACATGTACGGTGTCTGAGAAGCAGGATTCAAATCAGATCTGTGGGCTTCTAAGGCCCACTGTTTTCCCCTTGCTTGATATCATCCCTAAGTATTCTAGCTGAAAAATATATTTTTGCTGGATATGGTGGTACATGCGACTTGGGAGTGTGAGGCAGGGGCAGCTCACTTGAGACCAGCCTGAGCAACCTAGCTAGACCCTATTTCAAATATATACACATATACATATACATACACAGTGCTGGACATGCGACCTAGCTCAGAATCATTAAACAAAATATTGACTACATACAACTTTAAAGCTTTTGTATAACAAAAGAAGACATAAAGATAAAAATAACAAGCCCGGCATGGTGGCGCACGCTTGTAATCCCAGCATTCGGGAGGCCGAGACCGGAGGATCCGGGTTCGCGGCCAGCCTCAGCTACCTAATGAGGCCCTCCACAACTTAGTGAGACTCGGTTTCAAAATAAAGAATAAAAAATAGGGCTGGGGGTATAGCTCGGAGGTAGAACGCCCCTGAGTTCAATCCCCAGTACCGCAAAAAAAAAAAGATAAAAATAACAAATAGGCTGGGGAAAAACAGAAACATACAACTAAGAAAACAACCCACAGCTCAGTAGAAAAATGGCCAAAGAATATAACAAAGGTGAACCCAAAACTAAGGAATACAAAAGAGCAATAAACACAGGAGAAAATGATATGGAAAACATTAAACATTTTTTTTCAAAAAAAAAAAAAAAAGCAAACAAATATCCACCAAATCGACAAATGCTTTAAATACTGATAATATGGCAAAGCCTGTTGGGAAATAATTGGTAATATTTCCCAAAATGTAAGTGATTTTATTTTTTGACCTGGCAATTCCACATTTAAGCATCTGTATCTCCTAGCCCTCTGCCCCAGCCTTACAAAATTCCCATATATATGTGTATATATATATGTATATATATATATATAATTATACACACACACATATATGTATATATGAGGATTTATCATAGAAGTGGGCCTAATAATGAAAAATTGGAAACAGCTTAAATGTCCATTGATAGAATATGTAAATACATTACAATGTGTTTTTCCATGAAATACTATGCAACTGTTTAAAGAATAAGGCAGAGCTACATATAATGACAGGGGAAGGTTTCCCAGAAAGATTATCAGGAGAAAAACAGCAAGTCACAGGGCAATACAATATTTTAACCATTTAACTTTAAAAATTAGAAGGACACTAGCTCACTGAGCTAGCTACCTTTCATGACAGGGTGTAGAGCTGTGAAAAGGAGGTGCCACTTTTCACCTCTTTCATATTGGTATTACTTTGATTTTTTTAAAAATGTATTTCATGAATTACTGTGTAGTTTAAAAATAAATATGCTTTCTCTTTCTTTTACTATTTTATTTTTTCTCTCTTGTATTTGTCTAATAAGATCCGTAGGCAGGATGTGGACGGAGAGAAAACAGTAAAGTTTATTGACTTCCTATCTCACACTTGGGTTTCAGTGTTTGACTATTTATGATTTCCTTCCTGTGCTCTGACAAGAGTCACTAATTTTAGGTATCCATTTATGGTTAGAGGCAGCATTTTGTTTTGCTTGAGTTTTTAAAACAATGATCTCAGGAAAAACTATGCTTGTGCAACACTGCTGCTTAGCTTAGTGGGGTTTGGTTTTTGTTTTTTTGTTTGTTTGTTTTTCCTCTCATAAAACTAGGCCAAAATGAGCTTACTGCCCCAAATGAAAATGGATCACTAAAGATTAAGTTCTTAAGTTGTTGCTAAATGCTAATTATGAGAATTAGATAATAACTTGTATTCTCAAATATAAGCATAAAGGGCATGCATCTTCAGAAAATCCATGGAAATTCTGAATAGAAAAGATGCAGAGTGGTTATTCTAAATTAAGTTGAAAACTGAAATTAGCAAAATGGCTAAAAGAGCCCTAACATGAAGCATTAATTGGGATTTAGTGGTGTAATCTTAGCAGGGGAAAAGAGACATTCTATTAAACCTTTGTTAGAGCTCCTTGTAATTTTGCTCTAACTATGGGATTCACAACAGTGCACAATCCATTCCATGAATCAGAATCCAATTATTTTATATTGGTTTCATGCTTTTACCCAAGAGAGATCCATAAATTGTTTTTAATCACTTCTTTTATTTTAAATCAATAGTGTCTGCCAAGTGGGTAACTTTTCCCATTAAGACATAACCTCCTATAATTGGTGTAATTACTTCGTTACAGGATAAACCGCAGCAGGGCTTGACAATCTCTCGGTTTATAAAATCTAATTATGTTCACAACACAATATTTTATTCTTGGTGATCTCAAAAAGAACATAAACTTGAACAAAGCCCAGACATTTATGATAAAGGCACTGGAGAGAAGCACGGTAATTATTACATAGAGTGCTGCTGTTGTTAACCGTCTCTTAGAGGAAGTATCTTTCACTTGGGGTGCAGCGGGGTTTGGGGGAGTTCAGATCTCTTGTCACTGGGGTTGGTGGCCTTGCGGCCGAGGTGGAGAGTACGGTTCCTAAGGCTGATCCAGGACCCAGACCACCCAGGATGGAAGAGAGGAGCCCCAGTAGAGGATTTTCATGCCACTTCAGACACAGGCGCAGAGGAGAAGGAGAGGGGCTGGATTTGACCCCTCAACCTCTGTTTCCACAGATTTATATTCAAATTACATTTGGTGATTCTGCAATTGATTGTGTTCAGAGAAAAGGAATCATTTACTAAAGTTTATTTTTGAAAAACTCTTCCCTGTACCATAGTTATGTGTCATCTGTTTGTCAAAAGGAAGATGGCTTAAAAAATATCAGAAAAGAAGCTCCAGGGAACTCACCAGGAAAGCAAAACAGTAATCTATGTTACCTCAGAGCTACATCCTGAACTGCATAAGTCTCTTCGCATCTTCAATATTATTTCTAACTCTGTTTTAAAAAATTTTCCATTAAAAAAAAAATGCATGTTGGGCTTAGTGGCACATGCCTGTAATCCCAGTGCTTGGGAGGCTGAAACAAGAGGATCACAGGTTCGAGGCCAGCTTTAGCAACTTAGTGAGACTCTGCTTCAAAACAAAAAAAATAAGAAAAAGCTGGGAATGTAGTTCAGAGGTACAATGCCCCTGGATTCAAACCCCAGTACTGAACACACACACACACACACACACACACACCAACAAAAACACAAAACTCTGGGTGGTGTGGCGCAAGCTTGTAATCTCAGTACTTGGGAGACAGGAAGATCACAGGTTCATGGCCAGCCTCAATTGTTGTGGGATAACACGGTCCCACTCGTGGGTCCTTGGCCTCCATGATAAAAAGAATTTTTTTTTTTTTTTTGCGGTACTGGGGATTGAACTCAGCGGCATTCTACCTCCGAGTTACACCCCCAGCCCTATTTTTTATTCTTTATTTTGAAACCGAGTCTCACTAAGTTGTGGAGGGCCTCACTAGGTAGCTGAGGCTGGCCGCGAACCCGGATCCTCCGGTCTCAGCCTCCCGAATGCTGGGATTACAAGCGTGCGCCACCACACCCGGCTGATAAAAAGAATTTTAACACATGCCAGTCAGGAACAAAAAGCAGGTCTTTATTCAGGAAAATCAGGGACTCAGGGAAGCAGGTAAGTGGAGATCTTCCGGACCATGTGGACAAGGGCGAGAGAGAGAGCTCAAAAGGAGGAAGGGACTACTTTTTTATAAACTTTTTTAAGAGGGGTGGGCACAGAAGAAGTCTGGACCTCCTCCTTCTTCAGGTATAGGTGGGTGATAGGTGGACGTTCCAGGTTGGATCCTCCTTTTCCTCAGGTTTCAAGATGGATCTACCTTGGCCCTGAATTTCAGGTGTCCTTGGCCCTGAATCTCAGGTGGGGGCAGGGCTTCAGGGGATTAGGGTATGGGACCTCCTAAGAAATTTGCAGGAGGTGGAGTTAGCTTAAAACTCTCCAGATTTTAAAACTATATTTTTCCTTTTCCTCCCAGTGTCTCCTTCCTACCTAAATTTTATTCCTCCTATTCTACCTCATCACAACTACTTAGTAAGGCCCTCTGCAACTTAGCGAGACTCTGTTTCAAAATAAAGAGTAAAAAATAGGCCTTGGGGTGTAGCTCAGAGGTAGAATTCCCCCGTGTTCAATCCCCAGTAATGCAAAAAAAAAAAAAAAAAAAAATCCCAGAAGAGGAGGAAACCGGATATTTTTAATAATTTTTGGCATTGTCCAGAACAATGGTACTCCATTTTGTTTTGGCATTTCTAAGCAGTAATTCGCCTGTTCTTCATATTTCTCTTCCCTTCCTCTTTCTAAATGGTACCTTGGGAGGCTTCTCTCCCTCTTTCTCCATCAGCCACACCAATAAGCAGAACTCACCCACTTAGGAATCAACAACTTATAAATATTGTGAGAGTCCGCGAAAGAAATTTAATAATAGGCCCAAAAGCAAAATGAAAAGGTACACTCGTGTCCCCAGAACCTACAGAAAATTCTGGCTGAAGAAGGCAAAGGTCAGAGGTGGAGAGGGCCGGTGGCCAAGGGCGACCTGTACGGAAGGGGCCAAGTAGAGACCTGAGCACTCAAGAGCTGGCCGAACAGCTCTTAGAAGTACACGTACTTAGAAGTACATACTTGGGAGGCTGAGACAGGAGGATAAAAGGTTCAAAGCCAGCCTCAGCAACTGAGCTAGGCCCTCAGCAAGACCCTGCTTCCAAATAAATAAAATAGGGCTGGAGGTGTAGCTCAGAGGTAGAATGACCCTCCAAGGGATACTGATTCAATCCCCAGTACTACAATTAAAAAAAAAGAGGAAGGGGATGGGTTCCACAGAAGGGACTTTTGGTGGCAGGCTGACTTGCATATGCTGGCTTCCATCTGAGAATTAGATGACAATATTGATGTCACCTCCGGGGAGAGGTCTGTCCTGACCGTCTACTGTAAAGGGACCACCTAGTTGCTCTCCATCACTGTATCCCATCTCCCCTCTGCACAGCACTTATTACCTGGCATTTCGCTTCTCTATTGTTTTCTGCCTCTCTCCAGCCCCTACCTCCAGCCCTGTCCCCAGTACAATGCAAGTGCCTCGAGAGCAATGACTTAGGGTTTGTTTCTTGTCCCTAGAATTGAAGCCCCAGGGCTGTAGGGACTTGGCTGGTTGTGTTTGTTGGTGGTGGTGGTGTTGTTTGTTTTTTACTGGGAATTGAACCCAGTGGCATTCTACCTCTAAGCTAAACCCCCAGCCTTATTTTTTTTTTTTTTTTGAAACAAGATATTGCTAGGTTGATGAGAGTCTCACTACTTGCTGAGGCTGTCCTCGAACCTACAATCCTTCTGTCTCAGCCTCCCAAGTACTGGGATTACAAGTGTGTGCCACCACGCCTGGCTTTGGCTGGTTGTGTTAACACCTATAGCCCCCAAATGCCTTGCACATAGTAGGCACATCCAATAGTTCAATGAGTCCTTGCTAAATAAAAGGATTATAGAAAGCAAATCCTTGCTTCTCTGTCAGTATTCATTATGATAAAGCAGTTGCAACTTCCCCCAGGAACTGTGGTAATGGCATGTACCAATTTCAAGTCTATTGAGACCAAAAGAGCCTATGGTAAGGATTGGTTCAGAAGTGTCCTCCATGTAGAATAGACATGGTTGTGAGGAGACACCAGAGAATGGGAAAGCAGCTCCTTCCCACTCCCGGGCAAGAAGATGACATTCTCAAGGAGACATTCACTGCAGTGGAGGCATCTGAAGATCAAATCACGCAGCCATTCCTCAAGCTCCACAAAAGCTGTTTTCACCTGTGATAGATCAGTTACAGTGACAGGAACCACAAAAACATTCTTCCCAGGTGAAACATGATACCAGGTGTCTTGACCAGGTTGGTATAGAGCAAAGATGAATCTTAGTTTTGATGACTCTTTTGTTATTTCTGTCTCAAACACTTCCTGCCTCTTTGCTTCATTATGATTCTTTCTTTGGAGGAGAATAAAGCAAAGGCATAAGATCATTGACAAGTCGAGATTTTAACATTAGCATCTTATTAGTGATAGGAAATATCTTCATTTCAGAATATGTAAAGCATAGCCAGGCATGGTGGCGCATGCTTGCAATCCCAGTACTTGGGAGGCTGAGACAGGAGGATCACAGGTTCAAAGTTAGCCTCAGCAACCTTGTGAGGCCCTCGGCAATCTAGTGAGACCCTGTTTCAAAATAAAACATAAAATAGGGCTGCGTGTGTAATAGCTCAGAGATAGAATGCTCCTTAATACAACCCCCAGTACTAAACAACAACAACACAATATGTAAAGCATATTCTGGATGAAGGAGGCAAAGGTTGGAGGTGCAGCAGGCAGGTGGCCAAGGGCAACAAGGACAAGTAGAGACCTGAGCACTTAAGGTCTCTATGTGTGTGTGTGTGTTTATATGTTTTAAGACAAACAGAATTTTCACAGCAGGAGATAAGCTTTTTACACTGTGAATAGTAATGTTCTATTTGGAACAAAATGCCTTTAGAGAATAATAATAATAAAATAAAAATGTAACCAAGGCACATGGTGATTGGCTAGTGTTGTCTGCTTGGAGCTACGGGTTGTGGGGCAGTGGTAGGTGTGGCAAGCGTTTGCCTCCATGTTGGGACACATATCTGTTTTAGTAATGATTTCCTAGCATATCAAATACATAGCTGATAGCAAAAATTTACCTCTTGCTGATCCTGAATCTGCTACTTCTCATGGATTCTACTATAGTATAAGTAATACACCAACCATGCCACCACTGTTAGCTTGAGTGAAGAAGGAAAGCTTATGATTTCCACACATCTCTGTTACACAAGCCTTAGTCCAAAACACACTAAGATCAAATCTGTAAGAACCAAATGGAAAGTACCAGAAAAAAAATAATACAGCAAATATGCTAATGAACTGCTCCTCTGTTTCTTTCTCCCTTACTTGTTTTGTTGTTTGGGGCTATATTTTTCTGCACTTAAAAGAAATTTAAGCGAAACATTGAAAAGTAAACTTGCTTCTCCCTTTGCAAGCAAATGTTTTTTTATTTAAAGAATTTTTCTAGCATTTCTTTTATTACCACATATTTTGTATTATTGATAATTTCTCTCTACATCAGAGAGCTATTCTGAACCTTTAAATAAAGGAAAATACTCAAATAGTTGATATTTAAAAAAAAATAAATTGGTATCCCCCATAATACGTGTGTGTGTGTGTGTGTGTGTGTGTGTGTGTGTGTCTGGCCATGAAGTGTGTAAATTTGAGGAAGAATTAAATTCCTATTGAGGAGATCCTATTGAGAAGATCCAACCTCTGACCACAAGGAGCTCTACTTTTCCAAGAGTGAAATCCTATTGATGTGGCTTTCCAAAATGTTTTGTGGAAAATAAGAATTAATAGACGGCAACTCTTCATTCATGATCCCCAAACAGGAGACAAATTCATCGGGCAGCAGGGTCTGTTCTGGAACAGTTTCATGGACAGTTTCGTCTTCCAAAACCACAGTGGCTTCCCCTTCTATTGAGTTTTGTATGTCAGGGAGACCACATTCTCCTTGATTTAAAATAAGGCTCAATTCTTCAAGCATTTGTGTGTTGCTTAGAGAATTCATACTTGAGACAGAAAAAGCAAAATTAGGACTTTTTCTGAACCTGACATTCTTCCCCGGGACTAGGAGCTCGGTTTGTGGCTTGAGGGTGGAGGAGTCTGTTTCATGGTTATTGCTGAGATGATTGTCCCCGGGGAGAAAATTTGCAATCTGGGGTTTGTAGCCAGTGTTGAGATCAGGAATATACACAACTGTAGTATTGGTGAACAAGGACGCCTGCAGGCAGTCTGTCTCTAGGGATCCCCCATTCTTGTCCTTCTTGTAATCCATGGGCTCCTGTTCTTCTGGGAGAAAGGTTTCTCTTATCTCTGTAATTACAGGATCAACATAAAGGACTTGTTCACTGGAATTATTATTCACAAATTCACTTTTTTCCTAGAAGGGGGGAAAAAGAAGACATGGTTTTGTTTTATAAAAGCCATTTAAAGGAGCCAATTGGATAAATTGCATAAGGACTGGGCCACCACACCGGGCTCTCAACTTTCCTTTCCCCCTTTCTTTTTCTTGTATTGTTTATCTTCCCCTCTGATTTCCTTCTTTTGTCCTTTGTTCTCTTACTTGCTTCCAAATCCTTATCAAATTCTCCCAAGAGGACACTGAAGGAAGGGAATAATAAAAAACAATCCATTTCTTAAGCATATTTCTTCAATTAAAAGTTTTTAAAAGGAAAAAATGCTGCGCAGGTTTGTAAGCCCAGCATTTGGGAAGCTGAGACCGAATGACCTGGGTTCTCGACCAGCCTCAGCTACCTAGTGAGGCACTCCGCAACTTAGTGAGACCCTGTTTCAAAATAAAGAATAAAAAATAGGGCTGGGGGTATAGCTCGGAGGTAGAATGCCCCTGAGTTCAATCCCCAGTACTGCAAAAAAAAAAAAAAAAAAAAAAAAAAAGGAAAAAAAGTCTTGCATATTTGTATATTAATTTGGGGCCTTTGAAAAGTTGAGCTTAGGAATATATTGGCATATTTATTTTCTTTCTTCTTCTTTTTTTTTTTGTAGAGGAGGGATTGTTACTGAGACTTGAACCCAGGGGCATTCCACCTCTGAGCTATACCCCCAGCCCTTTTTATTTTTAATTTTGTAACAGGATCTCACTACATTGCTGAGGGAGAATCTAACGTGCTCAGGCTGACCTCTAATCTGTGATTCTCCTGTCTCAGCCTCCCATGTACTAGGATTACAGGTATGTGCCACCACACCTGACTTCCTTAATCTCTTTTTTTTTTTTTTTTTTTTTTTTTTTTGCGGTACTGGGGATTGAACTCAGAGGCGCTCTACCTCCGAGCTATACCCTCAGCCCTATTTTTTCTTCTTTATTTTGAAACCGAGTCTCACTGAGTTGCAGAGTGCCTCACTAGGTAGCTGAGGCTGGCTGAGAACCCGGATCCTCCAGTCTCAGCCTCCCGAATGCTGGGATTACAAGCGTGCGCCACCACGCCCAGCTCCTTAATCTCTTAAGCAGACACTAAACCTTATCTCAAGGAAACCCTAAGATTCACCTCAAATTCCAAGAACCCAGAGTAGGAAGGGAGTTTGGCAATAAGGAAAGTCTTGAATGAAGCGCCATCAAGTTTGTTTCAGGCCTAGTCTCTTCAGCAAACTGGCCAGGTTCTGGCAAGAACAGCATGTCAGGTGTTGCTCTATCAAAAAACTTAATGAGGGAATGGTTGGAGTCATGCGGTGGTGTAGATGGGGTCGCCTCACAGAAGGTCTTGTGTTATGGAACTCAAACTTTATTCTGTTGCCTAATGTTTTTAAAACTTAAAAAAATTTTTTTAATGATAGGAAGTTGGGGAAAGAGTGGATTCATGGGCTCACCAGAGCTTTAAACAAGCCACTTCTATTTGTGTTATAAATACATCATTCTCCTACTCAACATGCTGCTCTCACCTCTGGACCTTTGATCATGATGTCCCTTCCGCTTAGAATGTTCTCCTTCTCATCTTTGTGAGTTTCCTCTCAACCCCCATCACAGGTTTGGGCTCATTTCTGTCATTGCACTTACATTGCCGCCTTGCATTGCGTAGATGACAAGTCTGTCCCACTGTCTGGGTCCTGAGCCCTTTGATGGCACACACACACACACACACAGCAGACCCTTCCCCTCCTCCACAGCCAGCAAAGCCATTTCCTCAGGCTCTTCCTGACACACACCCTTCTCTTTGCTGAAATGGATGCCTGCACCCCCCCGCCCCCCATGAAACCATCCTCCACGGTCCCCTCATGCTAATTTCTCATATTCCATTGGGCTTAAAGAATGAAGTAGTGCCCTCCTTGGGCTCTGCTCTTACCCACCACGTGTAAAACAGAAACCTCTTTGAGTATTTCTTCCCTGTGTCCTTTGCCCCTAAAGAGACCTATCAATTTTTTGGTCTCCAAGTGACCCTTGTACCTGACTCACAATCTTCCACTTCATTTTTCTCTTTTGAATAGCATGGTTTCTTTCTTCCCCCTTTTCTTCCTCTATCTCCATTCTTTTATTTCTTTTAGGTAGAATTTGAACTATGTATAATTTTTGTTTCCTTATACATACATATGTTAAAATATGTACATATTTATTTGAATGGAAATTTTACTCTAATTTCTAGACAGCACTCTTGATCCCTATTGCCACTCAGTTTTTATTTTTATTTATTTTTTGCTTGTTTGTTTGTTTTTGATGGTGTTTGGTTACCTGTAGCATTTTCACAACATTACTGTTCTCCATATTAGGAATCTCTTCATGAAGCCACTTTGGTATTAGCAATAAGATTTTTCTTCTAATTCTAAAAAATAAGCATGACACATTAGAAGGAGAATCTTACTCTACAATTGGTGCAGGCAATCAAAAGACATTAGGAAATTAACTGGAATGAAATGCACAGTGAAAATCAAACTTCCTGGTAAAAGAACTAGGGCTTCCATCTCTTACTTAAAGTTAAGTGAGAAGTTGATTCAATATCTTTTCTGATTTTCTTTTTATCTCTATTACTTTGCTTCTTTCTAATAAGCAATTTCTTTTTCTCTCTCTCTCTCTCTCTGTGTGTGTGTGTGTGTGTGTGTGTGTGTGTGTGTGTGTGTGATTGGGGATTAAACCCAGGAGTATTCTAACTCCAAGCTACATCCCGGGCCCTATTTTTATTTTGAAACAGAGTCTTGCAAGGTTGATGAGAGTCTTTCTATATTCCTGAGGCTGGCTTTGAACCTGTGATCCTCCTGTTTCGGCCTCCCAAGTTCTGGGATTACAGGCATGTGCCACCATGCCCAGTAGAGCAAGAACATTGAACATTTCAAAATGCACTAGATTCAAGAAAAGCAGGAGAAAGCATACACATGTTAAATACGGCAGATCATTCTGAGCAGACCCTGTCAGTGTGGGAAAGTTGGAAAACCTTAAGAGATATTTTGTAGCACTTTCCAAGGCAAGCATAACTATTGAATAGTAAAGAAGAGACTCAAATAATAAAGCCCTGTAACTCAAGTTTCTCTGTGTTTGCATGTTGTAATTATTTCACATAGGGTTGTGATGTTGGTGATGCCTCCACACTGCCTTTCCTTGGATAGAGCAGGAGGCTGGGGAACCTGTCTTGCAGCTGCGTGGTACAGTAAACACTGGTTTTCACTTAGACTATGTGCTTAAGGATCCCCGGGTGAGGTGGTGGGAAAAAGAGAGAGCTGTACAGGTCTCCCTTTCCCTCGTCCACTGCCCTTTGGCGCTGCCATTGAGTTTAAGGTTGTACCAGGAGTGTAGAAGAAATTAAACTGGTCTCAGGCTTATTTTTACATGTTAACAAGGACCTGTGAACAACAGACAGGACTTCTTTGTTTAAGAAGGTTTTCTAAAAACTTTTATTAAGTAGCAACCAAAATGGCTGAATGAATCTTCCAAGCTCTGTTTGACCTTGGACCTCAGGATAAAAGAGATTGCTCTATATGCATTTACGCAATGTCTTGTGATTCCATTGTTTACTAATTCACACTTTCTATATTTAAAATTAGACCAAACTAGTAAATTCATGCTATTGTGGTAAAGTTTTTATGTAGTCTGCTGATATATGAGAGCATATATGTATATATATTTACCCATTCTTGGTTTCATTATAT
>PVLC010007995.1:41789-60710 GCA_004027655.1 Graphiurus murinus
ACTGGGGATTGAACTCAGGGGCATTCTACCTCCGAGCTATACCCCCAGCCCTATTTTTTATTCTTTATTTTGAAACCGAGTCTCACTAAGTTGCGGAGTGCCTCACTAGGTAGCTGA
Organism: Graphiurus murinus; assembly: GCA_004027655.1. Lineage (NCBI taxonomy): Eukaryota > Metazoa > Chordata > Mammalia > Rodentia > Gliridae > Graphiurus > Graphiurus murinus. Next base: position 41,907 of record PVLC010007995.1, read on the forward strand.
GGCTGGCCGCGAACCCGGATCCTCCGGTCTCAGCCTCCCGAATGCTGGGATTACAAGCGTGCGCCACCACGCCCGGCGGTTTCATTATATTTAAAGTGTCTTCCCCTCCACTGTCCAGTTTTGTTTCTGATGTAGAGCTTTTGTAAGTAAGGCACAGTTATATTAAGTATATTATATTACTATATATTATGCAATAGTATTTGCTTATATATAGAGTAGCTATATTGGAATTATCTCTTGTTTCTTGTATCTTTCCAAAAAGTATTTACTTAAATAATTTAATCAGCCAAGAATTGTTCTATTTCCTTATTTGTCATTACCAACTAAAGTTAGTTTTTAGGTTATTTTTGGTAACAAAGTTAATGTTATTTAAAATTTCAAACAAACTAGGCTATCTTTGGATAATAACACAAAGATGAATATTTCATAGAATATTACTTTAAGTTATGGTTAAATTTCAAGGGATTTTTTAAAAAACCCATCATATTTTAAAACTACCTAAAATAAAAATTCCACATTAGTTGGCTCACCTTGCAAGGGCATTAGAGATATGTTTATTAACATGTAATTTAAATTTTGGAATATTACTTCAGTCCTGAGGGAAAAGCCTATGTAAAATCATGACTATACCCTATCTAAAATAGCTTATTTAAAATCTTTCTACAGAATTTTGTATACAAACTTCAGAGAAAGCAAGATTATCTCATGAAGCAAGCAATGACAAGAAAACGAAATTCAGTGCCAATTTTGCAAAGAACATTCTGATGTGTCAACATCTGTGGGTAATTGGATACACTGGGAAACCATCATGTTAAATGACACTGGTCTATTAACATGTTGGAAATAATGTGGCTAGTAAAGTTGAGAAAATCAAAGGCCTTGCTTTTCTTAAAGTCTCATTTTTCAATAATTAGGCATAGATCTTTATTAATACCATATCGTGGGTAGAGGGAACTGAGGGAAGCAAGAAGGGACTTTGAGGCTGGACTCCTAAACACCAGCACAATTGGTAACAAAGTGACGTTGTCACATTTCATGTCACCTGGATTCCGCTGATTTGTTTGGGTAGAATTCAAGGCAGGTTATGACTTAACCACTCTGAAGAATCCAGGCACTGTGGGTAACCGCTGGTTCCATGAAGAGGCGGGGTAAAGAAGGAAAGAGTGTATGGATTGGTATCAGCCCTTCTGGACCCTGGCTTAGAGCTCAGCAGCCTTGGGCTGAGGCCCTGGCCTCCATAAGCCCTGTTTAGGTCATCTGTAAAATGGGCTACAGAGCTTTTCTGGTGGGGTCATTGTGAGGATTAAGTGAATGACATTTGTAAAGAGTTTGGCGAAGGTAGGTGCTCGTTAAACATCGGACTTTTTACTTCCTTTTTTCTGATTTAAAATGTTAATGGGGTTTTCTAGTAAATAACTGGATTGACTGCATTTTGATAGCACATATGTAATGCTCTAAATTAGAAATCAGAAACACTACAAAAACCTACCCCGTTCGGAGCGATCTGTTAAATATCCCAATCAAAGAAAGAATTGACATCATAACAGCAAAGAAGATCATTCCTGATAAAAATCCAATGTCTTGCCTGTTGTCTAATAAAGAGAAAGAAAAATAATTTTAACTAAGCATTAGCGAGCATGCAATGCCAGCATCATTGTTCTCTACTCTGCTACAAAGGGAAGGTCATTGATCTTGAAGGAAAAGGAAAAAGGGAAAATGAAGTCAAGCTTTACCTTGGCCTATGAAGTAACTGCCCTTCCAAACTGCGTGACTATACTCCAGGACATGTGCATGAGAAAACCCGGCTGCTGATGTCAGTGAGTTTCTAGAAGTGCATCTCTGCAAATGTGGTCAGCTGTGCGTGCATGTTTTATATGAATATGTTTAGTAATGAACTTCTTTTGGTTTTTCTGACACAGGTGAGAATTCCCAATTTCCTTGTGACAAGGTCTAATAGCAGCCACAATCACAAGTGAGGTTTTGTTCTTTTTTTTTTTTTTTTTTTTTTAACCTTTAGTGTGAGACAGAATTTATGTGGTTCTTAATTTTTAAGTTTTTAGAGTCTTTTTAAATTGATCACACAATTTTGATTCATTTAAGAACTTTGTTCAGCTAACTGTAATTTTTCTTAAGTATTCCCTACCAGGAAAATAATTTATTTTCTTAAGTTGCATTCAAAATCTCACTATCTCTTAATAACTCCTTGACCCATCCCATCTATAATCTTCCCCTCCCTCCTTTCAAAGGTAAAATAATTCAGTTTATTAGTTTTTCCTTCTAGAGGTCATTATTCACTAGTCTGCTATAACACATATCTCATTGGAATATAATTGTTTCTGTATATCTTCCCCACCTATCAGCTACAAGAACTGTGGCTATACTGTTTTCATTGATTAATTCAATAAAAATTTTATTGCACTATTCTAAGCTCCATTTACCAGCTTTATCTTAAGAAACATTACAGGTCTGGGGTTTTGTTCTTGTTTTTGTTTTCGTGGTTTTTTTTTTTTTTTGTTGTTGTTGTTGTTGTTTTGCCTAAGCAAAGGGAAAGGAAAAGAGTTAAGAAATAAGTATTTTCCAAGCTCCTTCTCTAAAAAGTAACCTTTCATTCATTATTCATTAGTTGCTTCTTTCTAGAAATTACTCTATGATATATCCAAGTTATACTGCCAATCTCTCCTGCTTCTCACTTCTCCAAATCCCTTAAAGTGAAGGACCACTTAAAACATCACCATATGTTAAACAACAAATAGACTTGTTGACTGCAGCTCAGGTTCCCTGAGATTTATATTCTCAAAAGGGTCTTTCTCCCAGTACCCCCCTTGATGCTCTTAGGGATTCCTCTCTCCTTCCTTTGACTGAACCCCCTAAATGGGCATAAACCTTTCCCTCATTTCTACATAATTTTCCATGTTACATATAATCAAAATACTACTAAAAATGAGAAAAACAACCCCTAAAGATTAGATTAGACAGTTTCTGTATATGACAATTCTTGAAGCCCCAGTTCTAACTTATCCTCAGATCACCTCAAACTACATCTCTCCTAACACAAGGGACACCCCAAGGCAAGAGACAAGGAACACCCTGAAACATCACTGTACTATTCATCCATGTCCAGGCCTAAGTAATCAAGGACCTAAGATTGGAATGAATTCCTTCCCTTCCTACCCAGCTCTGTCTTGAGTTCCCTCCCCTTCTGCCTTGAGATCCTCTCCTTCCTGCTCAGCCCTGCTGGGAGTTCTCTTCCACCTTGAAAGCTTCCTTCATTCAGCCTGGCCTTGAGTTCTCTTTCCTTCCGCCTTGAGATCCTCTTTTCTACTCAGTCCCACCCCCTTTCTCTTCGGCTCTACCTTACATCTCCTCTCCTTCCTGCTCAGTCTTGCCTTGAGTTCCCTCTTCTTCCACCTTTCCATCCCCTCCTTCAGGCTCATCTAATCTCCACCTTAAGTGCACTCTCCTTCCTACTCATCTTCCCCTTGAATTCCCTCTCTTTCCTCATCAGACCCAACTTGAGTTCCCTCTCCTTCTGCCTTGAGAGCCTCTTTCCTGCAACTTATTCTTTTTTTTTTTTTTTTGGTACTGGGGACTGAACTCAGGGGCGTTCTACCTCCGAACTATACCCCCAGCCCTATTTTTTATTCTTTATTTTGAAACCGAGTCTCACTAAGTTGCGGAGGGCCTCACTAGGTAGCTGAGGCTGGCCGCGAACCCGGATCCTCCGGTCTCAACCTCCCGAATGCTGGGATTACAAGCGTGTGCCACCACGCCCGGCTGCAACTTATTCTTTATGAATTTTTTTTTCCTGCTGAGAAAGGACATTCACTCTACTTAGAACAATATATGCTATAAGAAAGAAATAGAAATTGCCAAATATCTTGTACTTATTTTTAAAACAATGCTTTTCTTGCATGTTGAAGTTGTATTAATCTCCTGAAATCTTTAATTTGAGGGAGGTACTGGGGATTGAATCCAGGAGCATTCTACCTCCAGCCCTTTTTTATTTTGAAACAGGGTCTTCCTAAATTGCTGAGGCTGGCCTTGAATCTGTGATCCTCCTTTCTTAGCCTCCCATATACTGGGATTACAAGCATGCACCATCATGCCTAGCTATATTTAAATATTTAACATAATTTATTCACATGTGCTGCCCAGCATGTTCATCACATATTCTCCCTAGTATATGAAGAAAAAAAAAGGAAACCCTACTTTCTAATATAGAAGATTATTAGACATGACTTAGATTGGACTTAGTTCTAGAGTCAGGCTGGATATTGGCTCCCTTCTCTTCTCCTTCCTCTCTCCCTCCCCCTCTTCCTTCCTTTATATTGGATACATATTGTCACTACCCTAGTTATTTCCTAGCTGTGCCTACCATACCACTGAGGTCTCTAGGTTGTCCAGCCCCTCTCCTAAAGCTAACTGGCAGACTAGGGGCCTGTACAGCTTTATCTCACTCCAAATCCCAATGGAACTTGGTATTAGTGTTTTCCTAGCCCTAGGAAATATTGATGAATATTTCAAGCAGCTAATCAGATTGCCAGCTGCCACATGCCCTTGGGCATCAGTGCTTAGAACTGGATGGAGAGCTCCCAAGTTAACATGGTGCTGGGGGCAGGAATCTTAGTAGAGAGGAGTGACCAACAGGCAAATTGAACTCTGCCACTTATCAGCTGTATAACCTTGGGGCATAATTATAAACTTGCTGAGGCTCAGGTTTCCTTTCTGCAAAATAGAAATAATAATACTTATTTGATAGCACTGCCTCAAGCTCCTGGCTACCACAATTCCCACAGAAATATCAAAGTACATGTCAGGATAAGCATGTGTAATTAGGACTCTGTACCAAATCTAAGCACTTGGTTCAAAGTTGATTCGCATCTACAAATTCAGAGTGCCCTTACCTTGCTTCATGTGTTTGTTGGTTGGTTGGTTGGTTGGTTGGTTGGTTGGTTGGTTGGTTGGTTTGGTTTGGTTTGGTTGGTACTGAGGATGAACCTAGGGGAATTTTACCTCTGACTTACACCCCAGACCTTTCTATTTATTTATTTATTTTTTATTTTGAAACAGGATCAAGTACTGGAATTATAGGCATGTGCCACCATGCCTCCTTCATGTTTCTCTATAACATTTAACCACCTGGCTTTTCTTGTTGCCATTTTGTTTGTTGTTTTTCTTCCCTATCTAGAATGGAAGCTCTATGGAAAGAAGGGTTTTGCTCATGTTTTTCTCTGCTAATTCCCCATCACCCAGATAAGTGCCTGGTACCTAGGCATTGTTTAATGAGTACTATTTGAATAACTAAATGAAAATGCAAAGAATATCAACACAACTTGCAAAAGTTCTACCACTAGTCTTGTCAGATTTCTTCGTAAGTAGCTAAATGGTCTACCAGAGTTGAAGTAGTCATGCCTAAAGGTTTTCAGTTTGGAATCTTTGCCCACTTTACAACCTGATCTTATTCTTTTTTTTCATGACTAAAACATCTATTTTTCTATTGGTATGCTCACCAATAGAAAAATATCCAGTCATACTAACAAAAAAAAATGGGAGCTGGCTCATATAAGAAAAAAAGCACAGATTGCAGAATTTTAAAAGAACAGGATTTGAATTTTCATCTGTCACATAGCCGCTGTGTGACCTTGCACACATTCCTCAACCTTCCCGAACTTCAGTTCTCATCTATTAAATAGGCTTATAACACTTATCTCACTAGGTTGTTTTGAAGAGCAGAAAAGGTGCTGTATATAAAACTCCTCACACACCGTGGACAAATAGTGTTCTGTTTTTAGAAAGAAGTCTTTGGGACTTGAGATCCAGCACTTACTGAGATGAAAATATATCCAAACCACTACAAAAGGTAAAAATCCACCTACACCACCCAAAAATTCAGTTTTAAACAGATTTTTGTACTCTGTCTAGTATTTTCCTATAGAAAGCATATGGAATAGCTTATTACCCAGAAACTTCAGCCTGCCATGTGATTTTTCAGTGTGGTGGTGCTAAGGGGGTGATTAATACAGACAACTCAAACAGCCTCAGTGGGATTTTCTTACCAGAAGTAAGGTGTCCTTTAAAGATGGAAGTGATTAGAAGATCAGAATTCCGAGTGTCATGTTGGGATGACTTCAGGGTGACCTGGGGAACTTAAAAAGAAAAGAGCATCACCTTCTTACCTTGTGCACTCAGATGGCTCAGTTTCCTCAGAGACTTTCTTCCCTTGTTTATAGATGATTAAAAATGATCAGTAACTTTAATACGCTAGAGAGATGGAAAGAAAGCAACAGCCCATGAGTGTGTGTGTGTGTCTTTCCTTCTTTTTAGTTTAATTGGGTAAATCTCAAAGAAGGAAATACTTCAAGGATAATTGAAAACTACTCAGGGTTGATTAAACTTCAAGGTGTGCTCACTAATTTCATAAGGCTTCTAGGCCACAAATACCAAGGAGCTTTAATTCACTGAGCCACAAGCATGCACAATAATTGGTCTCTACTTGATTCCTGCCAGTAGATAATGCAATAAAGTTCCACTTTCCTCCAAGGCCCCCGCAGTGCCTCACTTCAACCTTTGCACAACCTCTGTGAAGCTGCACACACTCTCTAGGCTCCCCATAAGAAGCTCTGTTTTGATCAGCAGACACTCTGGGGCTGCAGCACAGGGGTGGAATGTCATTAATGACTCCTCTCTGCTGCTTCTCCTCTGTCGAGGATCTGGATGGCCCTGTCTAGTCATCAAAGTTGCCAGGCCCTGCTAATGAAAGCTCTTGACCAGGGCTGGGCAAGCAAACTCTGCAGCTAACTTCCTTTCAGTCCAAACTCAAAAGAGTCCCAGAGAGACTTTGCTCATCCCTTCCTTTCTGATCATTAAAAGCTGCCAGAGGTGACTTCAAGGACACAATTCTCTCAGTTACCACAAGACATTTCTGAAGATGGTCTAGAGCTCTGTGTCCTTGAGATGACCTCCAGCCCTATTTACTCAATCATTCTGATGTCAGTATTCACATTCTCCTTTTCAAAAAATGTTCTTAGGAGCCAGGGAGGAATCACAACTTGAGGCATCTCTAATTGTCACTGAGATCTCACAGGCTTATATAACAAGGTCTGTGCCCTACAAGACCCTCTTTGAGAAATGGATCGTGCATTTTCAATGAAAGGGTTCCTATGGATCTCTGGAAATTTTTGAGAAAGGCTAATTTGGGTGTAGGTACAAGCTCTGTGGAAACGTGGTTTTCTAAGAACAATGGGTAGGGGATTTTGGAAGATCAAAAACATCAGGAAAGCCAAAAGTTCTTTCCTGTTTTTTATTCTGACATCTCTACAGCAAGAGGAAAGTGTGTCCTGTGAATTTGGCTTTTCAATGCTTCACTACATTTCTTTTGCTCTCTGGCACCTGGCATGGGTCCATTGGACTCAGGGATTAGGTTATGCTCTAGTGGCCAATGACAAGGTTGACTAATCTAAATTACTATTTCATTGGCCAATGTTTATACTCAGGAAGCACAAATAGGAGTCTGCCTTTACCGTATTTTAAAGATTTAAGAAAAGGAGCTGGGCGTGGTGGCGCACGCTTGTAATCCCAGCATTCGGGAGGCTGAGATCGGAGGATCCGGGTTCGTGGCCAGCCTCAGCTACCTAGTGAGGCACTCTGCAACTTAGTGAGACCCGGTTTCAAAATAAAGACTAAAAAATAGGGCTGGGGGTATAGCTCGGAGGTAGAACGTCCCTGAGTTCAATCCCCAGTACCGCAAAAAAAAAAAAAGATTTAAGAAAAGAAAGACTACAATAAAATGCAACACAGTTTTCAGTTTGGCAAAATCATAGGTTTATAGCACATGTTGCTGTAGTCTTTTTCTTTTCCCTTTTATTTTTTCAAAATTAGTATTTTTATTTAAAAGTAAAAAAGAGTGCTGTTGGCTTTTAAAACACGTTAATGTAATTTTGGTATATGAACTACAAAGGATTATCAGCAGTGAAACTTCATTCAGTTGTTAATTTGCATCATATAAGAATAATTTTATATCTGACTAAAGCTTTATTAGCTCTAATAGAGAATAAATGCAATCTTCCTTTAGAGTCTGTTTGTTATCAGAGTTTCAAATCAATCCAGTGCATTCATTTAAATTAGATTAAATTAAGGTAATTTAAAAGAGGTGCTTAATTATCAGAGAGTAATTTCACAAAGAATCAGATATCTGAAGTAAAACAACTTACAAACGAGATTGCCAGAGACAAAATCAAGTCACAAAATTTTTGAGCACAAGACTGAAATAGTCAGACTATATTTTTCACGGCATACTGCCACCAAGTGGCTAGATTATTTCTTTTTAAGCTTACTTAAACATTTTTCATTATACTTAACATTTTTCATTATAAAAGCAAAAATTATAATAGAGAAAAAATGTATGTATATATATTTAGTGCTGGGGATCGATACCAGGGACATTCTACTGCTAAGCTACACCCTAGCCCTTTTTAAATTTTTAAAAAATTTTCAAACAGGGTCTCACTAACTTGCCAAGGCTGGTCGCAAACCTGTGATTCGCCTGTCTCAGCTTCTTTAAGTATTGGGATTACAGATGTGCACCACCATGCCTGGCTAAGAGGAAGAGGGGGAGAGAAAAAAGAATTGAATTTCTCCCCCTCTGTTCACCAGTTATTAGTACATTTTATAGTATTATCAAGTATTTTAACATACGAAAGCATTCACAAACATAGTATTCCTTTACAACTGAAAAGCATTGTGTATATGAGCTCCACTCATCAGAGTATTGTCTCATATGCTAACAAAACCTGGTGATATTTTCATTATTTATTTAATACCTGTGGTGTTATGTTTATAAGGTGACAATTCTGTCCATACAACAGACTGATAAATTATGCCTGTTACTCTCCCAGGCACATACTCAGAAAATCCAAATCATTTCTAACTTGAGAAGAATGGTTTACATGGTTTATATACACTGACATTGAACTTTAGTGTTTGCCTTACAGAAGGTGATATTGTGGTACTTTTAGGTTGTTTCCAAATTCTTCCTACTATAATTAGCTTTGGAATAAATATCATTGTGAGGGGAATTTAGAGTGGTTTCAAACAAGAAATGCAGTTTCTTATTCTTGAATAAAACTTAAAGCACCACATAACTATATTCTTTGGCCCACTAAATACCAGGGGAAATTAATCAAATCTGCTTAAAGGGGTCTGGGACCTGTGATCTGATTTTAGTAATAATGCATTATGTTTGTTTCTTAAGGAGTATGCCAAATCATCGCCATAATTCTCCCTATGTCTACTGTGAAGTGAGGTGTGGTTTGTTAGCCTTATTTTTTTTATTGGTGCATTGTACTTATACATCATAATGTGACTCAGTGTGATAGAAACATACATGCACATGGCACTTGTCATGTGTTTCCCCCCAACTCCCACCCCTCTATCTCCCCCACCCTGTAGATAATATTAAAATTGGCATTGATAACTTCATATATGACCACAGGGTTATTTGAACTATTTCTTTCATCAAATCTCCCCTTTCACCTTCCCAGCTCCCTCCCCAAGCCCTGGCAATTCTTCTATTATCTTCCCATATTTATTTGGAGTCCTTTTTGTTTACCAATTTCTCCCTAGCTTTCACATGTACGTGAATGAGCACTGTGTTTCAGGTAACATACTAGGCTTGGCCTTCTTTCTCCCACTTAACCCACACAACAACCCAGCCATGTAGATAGTACTATTGCCTTCATTTTATGGAAGAGGAAATGAAAACTTAGGATAAATAACATGCCCAATGTCACCAAGTAGAAATTCCCATCCAGCTCTGGCCTGCAGTTTGTGCTGGTCACTAGTCCCATTAGTTAATGACTTCTCTTCTGCAGCAGGGTGGGTGTTCAGGGTAGGCAGGCACCAGCCCTGTCAGCAGCCTCCCCCAGCCTGAGGCCCTGCACTGCTCTCCTGGGGGCTGGTCATGGGGTATTAGGGCGGCTTGCCACTGGGGTTCCAAACCAAAGGGCTGTGATTGGGCTAACCCACTGAGCGCTGATTCAGTCTTCAGCCTGGGAATATTTTCTTCCTCAAACCAACTATTTTCTTTGATTATATAAGCAATATGTGCTAATTATAGGGTGCTTGAAAAATATAGAATATGGAGATGTGTATACAATTTTACATTTTTCATACACTAGAAACGATGATTTTAATATTTATTAACAGTGTTTTGTGTATGTCTGAACCCTGGTGGGGATCATACTCTTTAATAAATGTTGTGTTCTTTTTCATTCAGTACTATATAATGAACATTTCTTTATTTTATTAAAATTATTCAAAACATCCTATTGGTGGCTATTTGAAACTGGACTTATTCAGTCTTACCCCATTGAGAAACTACATACACAACTACATACAGTTTGGTGGTTTAAAATATTAGCTGTAGAGTCAAATGAAAATTAGTCTGAATCCTGGTTCTGCCACTTAGAGTTATGTAGTCCTGGGCAAGTGGCTTAACCTCTCTATGACTCAGTTTCTTCATTTGTAAAATTAGATAATAGCAGTGCTTCACTCTTGAGGCATGATGAGATAGTTCGTATCCAGCACTTAACACCATGTTTTACATAAACTGAAAACTTAATTAGCATTAGCTATTGCTATTGTGGTACTTTTAGATTGTTTCCAAATTCTTCCTATTATAATTAGCTTTGGAATAAATATCATTGTACATAAATTTCCTTTCCATATCTTTGACCATTTCCTTAGGCTAGATTTCTATGAGTGGAATTACTAGGCCAAAGAGTATAAACATCTACAAGGTTTCTGTTTGTTTATTTGTTTATTTATTTTGCAATGCTGGGGATTAAACCCAGGGTAAGTGCTTTACCACTGAACGACACCTCCAGCCCTTCTCTAAGGTTTCTTTATTTAACTCTGCCTTTGACAATCTTTGTGTCAAAGTCATGGAAGTCAAAGCCTTGCTTTCATAAAGGCTTTGAGCAGGGCTGACGCATGTACCTCTCTGGCCTTTCTTTTAGAAGGTTCTAGATGTTCAAGAAAGAGGAGTCATATTAAAAGAAACAAATGATATGTTTTTCAAATTACTGGAGTGCCACCTCCATCCTCTTTTTCTTAAACATCTATTTTTTTGGCTTCTCTCTTTCTAATCTCTTTCTTTTCAGATGTATTAAGGCATTTAAGTGCTATCTCCCCAGGCCAGACCAGTTTAGCCCTGTGGTTGGAATTCAACATTATCAGGCCAAGGGCAAAGATTTCACTGTAGCACATGTCAATCAGGTAGGCACCAGGAGCCCAGGACAGAAAAAATGATATGTCAGCAACATCCTCATTACTACACTTTGAAAAACAAGTCGAGCAATGAGTCATTCCATGGATTAGTGGATTACATCATCCATGTGCATTCAGGAGAGCAAGACATATTCAAGGGACTGTCTCCATTCATATGTTGCTAGGCTGTAAGTACTTGGTATGTTTAGGTAGAAGGTAAGTAATGCGCATATGGCAGGTATATTGTTAAGGCAAAGAATAAGAGGAGGAAAAGGTAAAAAGCAGCAGCCATCCAGAAGATTTCCCTAAGTGATATGGACTACATAGAGATGAAGGTCTGAGGTCAAACTGTAGCCAAGCTCGATAGGCAAAAATGGGGCAGCGTTTACATTTACTAGCAGTCAAAGACTCTTCAAAAACACACCCTTGCTCTCAGGCAAGCCCAAATAGTCTAGTAGACATCTGCCATTTTTCAGTTGCCCAGCACCAGGACATACTTTCTTGTGAGCACTCTAAAATAAGTAAGAGACACTGGGCTTGGTGGTACATGCTTGTAATCCCAGTATTTGGGAGGCTGAGACAGGAGGATCACAGGTTTGTGGCCAGTCTCAGATACTTAGTGAGGTCCTTCACAAATTAGTGAGATCCTGTTTCAAAATAAGGAATAAAAAAATAGGGCCGTGGGTATATCTTGGAGGTAGAATGCCCCTGGGTTCAAGCTCCAGTACCGCAAAAAAAAAAAAAAAAAAAGTAAGAGACAAGTAGAGCTTCCACTGTAGGAGTCTCAACGAAGCGGATCCTTCCTCTCTGCATACCTGGAAATCAGCTATAAGCAGATGATCTGAGCCTAGCTGGTTAGATGCCGCTCCCTCAACTCCCAGGCTCTGAACATGGACAGGTGACACACAGCTTCAGGGAACCATGTTAGCATCTGATTTGCATGTGGTAACTAGAGCTACATCCAGGGTCTGGTGTCCATTGCACCAGTGGGCTGTCCAGGCCTCGGGGCGAGCAGTGGCAGTGACCGTGATGGCCCTGTAGGGTTCTCAGCAGATTCTTCCCCAGCTGTGACTTCAGCCATGGTCCTGGCCTCTGCTCACACACTTTGAGCCTGCTCATGTACCTTTCACCAATCTTCCTACCAATTTCCAGACATCTTTCAAATGATTTCCTTTCTACTTGAGATAACCAGATTTGGTTTCTTTTGCTTACACTTAACCACCCTGACTAGTAAAAACTGCAATTGTAGATAGTGGTTGGGTTGGTGAGGGGCTGTGATAGGAGAAATTATGACCTCCCAAAGAAGTCCATATCCTAGAACCTGGAACCTGTGAACAAGTTATTTTGTATGATGTGAGGGACCAGAGATGGGACTGTTATCCTAGATTATATAGGTGGATCCAGGGAAATAATGTGTCCTTATAAGAAGGAGGTGGGAGGATAAGAGTCAGAGGAAGAGATTGGAAAATGCTACACTTTTTACTTTGAAGATGGAGGATGGGGCCACAAGCCAAGAAATGCAAGCAGCTTCTAGAATCTGGAAAAGGTAATGAAAACAATTCTTAGAACCTCCAGAAGGAACACAGCCCTGTCTCACCTGGATTTTAGTCCAGTGATACTGACTTTGATTTCTCACTTCCAGAATTCCAAGATAATAAATGTATGCTCTTTTACACTAACAAGTTTTTAATGATTTATTATAGTAGCTGCAGGAACCTAAAACAGGAGATTATTAATCATGAAAAAGCATAAACTTGTTTTCTCTGAGAGTGAAGGGAAAACCTCGGAGAGATTGTGGAACTCTTCTAAGTTGTTTTTTATTCTACAGAAACTTCGTGATTTATTAGGGGTAGGGTCTGAAGAAGATTAAATAAACCCAAGCGAAAAGTTTAAAATTATTATTATTTCAACAAACAATGTGTATCTGTTTAGCATAGTCTAGCAACCAAGAATCTGCAAATTTTATAATCTATCTCTGTATGAATGAATTACAAATTACTTATTACCAGTAACAGAATTTTTTGGAAAAACACATTCTGTGTGCCACCATAAAATTTGTGTTACATTTAATATCACGTATAAAGTGCACTTGTTCTACTAACACAATGTTTGATTTTTCTCTTTTAGCCACTAAAATTCCTGAAAAAAAAAATAATGAGATGCTTCAAGGAGTCATCAGTGAGGCAATGGGCAGTTCTTTTATGAGAACAAAGTAAAATGTTGTATAACAGCTTGCTCACACATGCCTTCCTCTGGAAAATTGTCAAAACCAAGTATGCTATGATTTCTCTGGGAAACTTCTGCAAGTTGCAATGCAAGCAAGTTCATTAGTCCTTCTGAGATGTGAATGCCCTTCCCTCAGGCCTCTCTTATTAAAAGGATTGTAAAGCCAGTGCCTTTGTTTTTTCATGACAAAGGTCCCTGTGTTCCAGTGCAGAACTGAAAGCCACTTACTCCTGCCTGGAAGTGCTTGCTTCACCTTTTTTACATTGGCAGTACTGAATTTAGGGAACTGTCTTTCGCATTTTCACTGTTGGTTTTCTACGCTGACAAATTCTTTTTCTCCCTTTGGGGTACTTTCTGCACTACTTCAAGAATCTGAGAAATTCGACTATGGCTATCAAGGCTGGTAGGTTGGAGGCTCCAACATTAGCAGCTTTCTGTGCTCCTTATGTCGTGGGACAACATGGAGTCTCTCGTGGGTTCTTGGCCTCCATGATAAAAAGAATTTTAACGTGCTAGTCAGGAACAAAAGGCAGGAATTTATTTAGGAAAGTAAGGGACTCGAAGGGGGAAAACAAGTGAGTGGAGATCTTCTAAGCCAAGTGAGCAAGAGAGTCTTTGCAGCCTTTTCAGTCCTTATATAGAACTCCCAAGAAGGGGTGGGCACAGAAGAAGTCTGGACCTCCTCTTCTTCAGGTTTCAACGATGGGTGGTAGCTGGCTGAGGTGTGACCTTTGTCCTTCTGGACCTCAGGAGTCTCAGGTGGGGCAGGGATCCAGGGGATTAAGGGTGTGGGCCTGCTGAGACTTCTGCCTAAGACCTGACACACCCTATAGGGTGGAGTTAGATTATGAACTCTGCAGATTTTAAAACTATATTTTTCCTTTCCTTCCCAATGTCTCCTTTCTGGCTAAATTTTATTTCTTCTACTCTACCTCATCACTCAGAATCAGCCAAAGCCTCCCAGCCAGAGGAAGGGCAGGGTCCAAGCAGAAGAGGTCACAGTGACAGGTGATTAACTGGAGCTGCAGACCGACATCCCATGCATCTGAGATGCTACATTGCTGGTCAACTCTCTAGACTGTCCAGAGACTCAGAAGAAGGAGGGAGAAGAAAAGTAGCCAGATAGTACTAGAGATGATCACCTGAGCCTCCCACAGGACCACTTTTTTCTGCCTCCCAAACCCATCCTTACTTTTTTTTTGGTGGTGGTACTGGGGATTGAAATGAGGGACATTCTAATTCCCAGCTACATCCCCAGTCCTTTTTTTTGTTTGGAAACAAGGTCTCCCTAGGTAACTGAGAGTCTCTCTATGTTGCTGAGGCTGTCCTCGAATCTGTGATTCTCCTGTCTCAGCCTCCCAAGTACTGGTCAAATGACCCTGGGTTCAATCCCCAGTTCTCTCCCCCCCTCCAAACATATATATGTGTGTATGTATAATTCAAATGATTATTTGCATTATAGTATATCCATAAACTGGAATGCTGTGCAGCCAGTAAACAGGTCCTTAAAAACTCAAAATGGTTGATTCATTGAGCAAATCAAGATACGAAACAATACGTACACCATATCATTAATCATTAAAAAATAGGTGTGTAGGGAAAAATAGTACTGATTTTATATTTCTGGTCTATATACTATAATAAACTTGCATGGCTCTTAGAGACAGAAAAAAAGATAGGTTTTCAAAAAAACATAATATTTGATTTTCCCTAGCACACTCTCATTGTTTCTCATTCAATTTGTCTTAGAAATGGATTTGTATCAAGCAAACAGCTCATGATTCCCCTTAGCAAATGTATAAAACTTGGATAAATGAAAGGCTTCAGAAATTCTTAATACTGGTATTTTCTGCTTTAGGAAACAAAATATTTTCAGTTTATACTGCTGTAGGGTAATTCTGGTGTTGCTACTGCCTTAAATCTCACATTGAAGACCTTTATCATTAAAGAACATTTGCAGTCCTATACTTAACTTGATTAAGTATTTAGATTACCTGCTCTTACACTTTGATGTAAATGCTGAAAAAATTGATGAGCTTGCAGGGGGCAGTGGGAAAATGCACAGTATTTGAGTGATCAAGTGTTACTACTCACTAGGAACACACTATTAAGCAAGCCATGTATCAATTTTTGCATCTGCAAAATAGTGCTAATTACAACTCTACCAAATATGCTCAGTGTAAAAATAAAACAAGCTTATATGTAGTAGTAGTGGATAATCTTGCTATATAATTCTAGGTTTTGTTAAAATAATTGATTATCAACTAAATTATATTATTAAATGGTATATAAATTTCTAAAAATTCTCAACAGTATAAATTTAAGACATTAAATTTAAAACTAACTTTCAAAAAAAAAAAAAAGAACTGATCTTTATGATTGCAAATGATTCCCTTAGTAAGGTATTTCTAACCTCTGACCATCAGGGGGCGCCAAAAGAACTTTTTGACTAGCTTGGCTCTTGGCTCCCTCTACTTACCAAGCACCATTACTATTTATAATGTATGTCAAAGTGCATTGTAAACAAAGAACATATTCTAAGATGTTATAATAAGGATGAAGTTAATGATAGTGTGATTACAATTAAGTCCATTTCTGAAAAACATTGAAACCTAATGCATAAACTACCTATGCTACAAAGACATCTTCAGGCTTATGGGGACATTATGAAGAATTATGACACTTATAATAGATTAATCTTTTATTTTCATTTTTTGTGGTCCTGGGGATTGAACTCTGGGGCATTCTACCTCCGAGCTACACCCCAAGCCTATTTTTATTCTTTATTTTGAAACAGAGTCTCACTAAGTTGTGGAGCACCCTCACTAAGTAGCTGAGGCTGGCCTTGAACCTGTGATCCTCCTGTCTCAGCCTCCCAAGTACTGGGATTACAAGTGTGTGCTACCATGCCTGGCTTATAATAGATTGATCTTATTATTTGCTTACAATTAAAGTCTATTTGGTAGTAACATTTGTTACTACCTTCCATACAATAGTTTTGTTAGAAGTCAAGCAGAAAATGTGTATGTACTTTAGAAAGGAGTCAGAAATCAAAAGAAAAGTCTTAAAGAATAAAATATGTAAGTACACTCACCTGTTTCGGGTGTTGTATGAAAAAAGGGTGGGCTCCAGGACTGCCAGTACCTTTTACCTGTTTCTTGACATCTCACTTGAAATACATACTTAATGTTTGGCGCCAAGTAGAATTCGGACTGTTGCACATATGTGAAGTTGGTGTCAAACTCTTTAACCTAAAACACATAAACAACAACAATAAAATTATATGTATGATATGCTTCTTTTTTTTTTTTTTTTTGCGGTACTGGGATTGAACTCAGGGGCATTCTACCTTCGAGCTATACCCCCAACCCTATTTTTTATTCTTTTATTTTGAAACTGGGTCTCACTAAGTTGCGGAGTGCCTCACTAAGTAGCTGATGCTGGCCTCGAACCTGGATCCTCCAGTCTCAGCCTCCCAAATGCTGAGATTACAAGCGTGCGCCACCATGCCCAGCTTGTATGATATGCTTTCAAAAAATATTTATTCCACCTAACAGAAATGTATGGAGCCCGTACTATATTATAGGCATTTTTCTAGACCCTGGGAAAACAAAAAAGATTGGTACACTTTGTATAAAATATATGTCATCAAATACATATTTTAAACAGTAAAAGTGAAATTCATATTTTATGTGCCTGATAATTCTCTTGGGCTTTTCAATCTGAAGAAAGTCCAAAATGTAATATATTCTAAATTTCAAAATAGCTAGTCATAATGAGGCAGGGAAATGGGGCACCTGGTGGTAATTGTCTGAATTTCCTCATTTTAATATTTAGATCAGTAATTCTTCCTGAATGATGAAATCATTTCACTTGCTCATGATTACTTTTAGAAAAAAAGTTACTCATAAACCAAACTGTTAAACTGGCCCTTATTGCACATTTACACAGATTTTACAAGACCATGGTGGGGAGGAGGGGGTAGGGGAAGAGGAAGGAAGACAGAGAAGAGAGAGAGAGAGAGAGAGAGAGAGAGAGAGAGAGAGAGAGAGAGAGAGAGAGAGAGACCTAAAAAACTACTTAAGAATATTAAGCTAGAAAAATCCAGTGGATATAAGAAAGAAAATAGCTAAGGGATAAACTCGTGAATGTTTCCTTCTGGACTGGTATAACTGCAAGAAAACATAATGAAAAAAATGACCCCAAGCAGGCAGATTCAGCTGGGAGAGAGAAAACAAAGAAGCCATCTGCAGAGAATCTTTGGTGTGTTGTAGTGTTTACTGAAAACAGTGAAGCATGATTGAGAGGCAGACACAAAATATGTCTAGAAATGCAGTTATGTAATAGCTAGGAGAAAACTATTGTCAGATAATCACAAAAGAGATAGTTAAAACATCAGGATGAATAAGTGAATGAATAAATGGAGAAAAGGAAAGAAGAACCTCCTTCAGGAATTCTGTTAAAACCTAATCTTTGCATCCATCTTTTAAACTTGCAATGCATTGAAAATGTAAAATTCATGAAAATATCCTTTTGGGGGATGCTGTGCTCCCTGAAAGATATCATTCTGTTTTCATAACTCTTGGTCCTCACAATTTTCTGCTGTTTAAGTAGTAATGGTGGGACATATTTAATGGCATGTTTGGGGGTTTCTTGGGATCCCAGAGAGATTTTCCTTATTGTGCAAAAGATTTGACTTTCAAATGCATTATGCTTCATATCAGCTTCTCTTGTAAGGGAGCTGTTATCCTCCAATATATCACTTACCATTATGTTTATAGATAAGTTTTCTTAAAGAAAAGACATACCATAAGGTACAACCAGAACTCCAAAAAGAAAGAACTTTTAAGAAGTAAATGTGAGTGTGTATATGTAAGGCATACAACATGTCAAGGAAGACATATACAGAGTAAAAAGGCCTGTAGCGAAACAAACTAACATATTTTTCATCTCACGCTGTTACTCATTTTCCTTTTAAGAGAGGCTTGCTGTGTTGTTTTCTAATATGGTGTTCCTTCAAGGACCAAAAGTCAGGCTCACTCGTGTGTATGTGTGTGTGTGTGTGTGTGTGTGTGTGTGTGCACTTGCACTTGTGTAACTTTTCATGAAGAGAATTGTGGGGAGCAAAAAGATTTACATAAAAAGCTTAAAGACATGAGGAGCTAAGATGGCTACTTTGAGCGATTAAAATTAAACCAGCGCCTGTTGTCCTGCCCTGAGGATAGTGAACTTGTAACTTCCCTAAATTTAAGTGCTTCAAGGCTTTCGACCCACGCCCTTGTCTTCCCTCATTTAGATAAAATGTAGATAACA